>JBBPBO010000001.1:1045350-1081441 GCA_037974295.1 Cicer cuneatum | reverse complement strand
TTTTAAAATTTTAAATTTTTTTTTTTTTTTACTATTTTATCAATTCAAATTCACTTTTTTTTTTATTTTTCAAAGATTTTCCAACAAAAAAAAATATTTTCAGTACGTAAAAGATTTCCGGTAAAGAAACATAAATTTAACACTACCGGAAAACTTGTGAGTAAATTTTCCGGTAATGTTTCAATTTTTTTTTTTAATTTTTTAGGACTGGAAATTTTTCTTCAAGTTTTTCAGACACTACTAGAAATTAAGGTTTTACCTGCGCATTTAAGCTAAACATATGCAAAAAAACATATTACCTGCGGATTTACCGACGATAATATTTCCCCACATAAAACCTTCGTGGATAATTGTTTTTTGAGAATTTCTAAATCTGCACATACAATAACTGTAGATACATCTGCAGAAAAAGTAATTAAATTAACTGAAAATAATTAAACTCTAATATAAATATAAAAATAATTTATAATATTAACTGAATTTAACGGAAAAGTAAATAAAAAAATTAACTAAATTAAACTCCATATATTAGTATAAAGATAATTTTTAATATAATATGCATTACGTCAAAAATCAATTCTTGGTGAAACAAAATCAAACACATATTTAAAATGTTAAGAAGTAATTTTTCTAAGGTTTAAACAAGAGTTTTACTTATAATTTTTATTTTTCTATTTTTACTAATTCATAAAATTAATCTTTTTATTTAAAAACTAACAATTTTTGTATCTCATTCAATTTTATTAAAAAATGTGAGATATTTTTTAATGACGAAAAATATAAGATCATATAGATTAATTAATTATTTATATATATTAATTAAATTATAAAAATAAATAATGTGATGCAATCTCTATTGCCGCTGCAACTTTACCGTCTCATCGTATATCAAGGAAAAAAAGTTTGAGTCGCAAACTATCTCTATCTGAAAATCAAATCAGTTTGGATAGATACTGCAGTGCAAATTATATTATCACCTCTAAGTATAAAATTTGTCATATTTTTTGAAAAAACAAATCTACTTTATTTATATATATAAAAAAAAAAAAGTTTACCTATAGAATTATTAGAAGATTTGACAATCATAAACGTTCGTGCCTAATTTCACCGCACATAAATTTCAATTAGTATAGATATCCATTTTTTTTTATTGAAATTCAAATACAATGTGTGGAAGTTTAAGAGAAGAAATACACTCTTGTTTCTTTTACATTATTACCCTTAAATAAATATAAGGAGAATAAGGGAAATAAAAATTAAAATTATAATACTAATTATAACGGAATATAAATTAAAATCATTTGATATGTTGTTGAGATTCATGAGTTGTTCAATAATAATGCATAAGAAATTAATTTTAATGTATCTCAATAACATATCAAATGATTTTATATTTGTGTAAAATTTCACATATATGATCTATATGATATAAACTTTTAATTCAAACTAAAAAATAAAAATTATAAAATTAAGAACAATAGAAAAGATTGAGATAAATTAAGGAAAATTTGGATTGAAATGATCCAAATCCTTTCATACATAAAAAAAAATATATGGAGAGACAAAGCGAAATATTTAAATCAATTACATATTTATAAATATCATAGTTTAAATTAATATAGTTGGTTCATATATTTAATTAAAAATAAATAACATATGAAATGACTATTTTAAAATAAAATTTTATTTGCGGGATGTAAATCAAATAAAAAGACTTACAAAAACTAAAATAAATAAAAAGTTATAATTACAAGAATTAAAGATATGTTTAAACTTTTTTTTACTATTTTAAAAAATTTAAATGATTCAACTATTTTTCTTAAAAGATGTAAAATAAATTTTTTTAGTTGTATATGAATTCAGGTGGAGTATTATTGAAAGATGAAAAGTTAAAAACGAAATGGTAACTTTCTTATGTTTTTCTTGTTTAGCTTATGCAGTTTTTATAATAATAATAATTGTTTCTTATAAGAATACTTTTTTGTTTAAATTTGTCTTAACCAATTTACTAGATAATTCTTCTCCATTTAAGTATTACTTTTTACTATTGTTTACTCTGGGACCCCTCAAATTTTATCTCACAAACGTAAAGTGAGTGATTTTTTTAAAATTTTACCGAATTTTTGTTTTTAAGTTTTCGGTATACAAAATACATTATAGAAATTTTTTTTCAAATTTTTTAGTATACAAAATACACTCTAAAAAACTTTTTTTAAGTTTCTAATAGTTATTCTAAACTTTAAAAATTGAAAAAAGAAAAATATTTTAGAAAACTTTTTTTAAGTTTTTCGATACACGTGTCTATACCGAAATTTTTTTTTCAAATTTTTCGATAATTATTCTAAACCCTAAAAATTTAAAAAATAAATAAAAATATGGTATGGACCGGAAAACTTATGATGAAGTTTTTCAGTAAACACATACTGTACCAGAAAACTTGTGAATAAGTTTTTCGGTAAACATCTAAAAAAAAACTTTTAAAAAACTTTTATTAAGTCTTTTGGTAGTATTAATTTTTACGCTTCTTTTTAAAATATTTCCAATAAAAACTTTGTGTACCATAAATTTTTATAACATGTTTTATAGTCACTTCCAAAAAAAAAAAATTTGTTCCAAAATTTTTTAATAATAAAAAAATAAAAAAATAAATTTGAGTTAGTAAAAAGTATAGGGTAAATTTTCCTCCCTAACGATGGCCGTGTCATGTGCACTGGGCCTGAAGACCCACCAACACATTGGAAGCAGGTCAATATATCTTGTCCTGTTTCTTTGATTTTGACGGTGTAAAATAGGTTACTTAATTCTATTTTTTACTAGTGCGTTTGGAGACAAGAAAAGGATCAATATTTACCTTTGAATTAATATCTGTATTATCACGTTGAAATTACCGTTTAATATCAATATCTTTTATTTTTTATTTATCCACTGCACTTTAGACAAATGGATCTTAATGGAACGGTGTAGATTTTAAATTCAATTTTTTTTATTTAAATTTAAAATTTGAACTGTTCAATCTTAATTGAACAATTAGATGTACATACAATCAACAACAGTCAAAAATTGTTGATTACAGCGAATCTCGGTCATTTGTTTTGGTTTTTTAATATATCTATTGTATGTTTGTATACATTAATATACGCTTATGATCAAATAGAAGTGAAAGAAGATCAAATTGTTAAAGAGACTTTGAGATTGTAAAAATCCGATGTTGAGTCCATTAAAATTGATATCATATTTGTGAGTCTTAGCAATTTCTTTTCACCTCTCTATTCATAATCTAGGGTCATTTAACATGATATACATAATTTTTCTCACCTTTTGACAATGTTGTGTCAAATTAATTGCAGTTCAGGTGGTCAATACTTGGACAAAGTGGCTGCTATGAAATGATCAAGTTGGTAGGTTTCTACTGACTTAAGGTCAACCAATTGAAATTTCTTGTCATTTCATTTCATTGGTGCCCTAGTAAAAAATTTCATTGTATTTTGAAGATATATTTATGGTGCTTTGAATTTTCTTGTGTTCTGTATTTCACAATAAAGTTGTTAAACTCTTAGAACTACATATTCTGAACTACTTCACCTTCATGTTAAAATTACAACATTAGCCTTTTGTTGTATTTCTCTTCTTCCTAATAGATTTATGAATAGACATTAATGCAATTTGATTGTTAAACTGTGCTCAAATGTTGACTATTATCATCAAAGTTTCAAAAGTTTTAATCTCAATCATATCATGATTTTTTATTGTGGTTGATTCAGCTTCCATTAGAGTTACAGAGATATCCAAATTCGTAATGTTGCAAATATTGTGGTGATCTTTTTAAAAATATTTAACTATCATTCTTAACAAAACAATTTAGTTCATAAACTAAACATATCCTGTCATACATAATTTGCGTGTTTTTTTCCAACTAAAAAACTAGCACAATACATGCGATGTATATAGTTAGATTATCATATTAAGGTATATTATATATATATATATATATATATATATATATATATATATATATATATATATATATATTAAAGTGTATAAAATAAAATAACTTGGTATAAAACATTTGTTAAATTTTATTTAACACATATATTATGATAAAGTACAGTTATATTATTTTATAGATTAGTAACAAACATTTCTATCGGGGTTATCCTGCATTTGGAAGACGAAGTAGAAAAAGGAATAAATACAGTGATAATTTGATGATTTATATATTATATTATAATTTTGTATCTAATTGATTAAAGATAAAATATTTGTCACGTGTATAGTTTATATAGTAAATTATAATTAATGTGTCACAATTATTTTTTTAAATTTTATCTAGAATACATTCAACATGCATGCTATTAATTAAATACATATTTCATTTTTAATTAAATGATTCGTGAAAGATCATCTTTTAATTTTGACCACTAACAAACATTTGTCTCGTATCATTTATACAATAAAGTATAATTAGTGAATGTTATAATTTACTTCAATTTTTTTATCTAGAAAATAATTTTTTATCTTTTAACTTTGATCCCACTAACAAATATCTGTCTTGTGTATCATTTTTTAAGTCATATTTTAATCTTAAAAATTAGATTCTTAATAAAATAAAAAAAGTAAAATTTTAATTATAAAAAAAAATAAAATCAATGTTCAAAATATATTATAAAAAATAAAAATTACATTTATCACCAATTAAAAGTCATATACTATTGGCGGGATTAACAACCTAACCGACACTAATGCTAATAATATTTTTTTTTACACTCTATTTTCAAACACTCACATTAAACACAGAAAAACTTAGTACATGGTCATCGTTATTATGTGCACCTACCTGTCCAACTATACCACGTACATTCAGAAATGAAGCAATACCAAAGTGTGCATATGTGAAAAGGAGAAGGAAATGGAGGCACAAAAAGAGAGGAATTATATACTACTATTATTGATTCTCTTAAAATATAAGTGCAACTTTTAGGTGGTAATAATGGCTCAATTATTGAGAAATCATGCATGTCTTTGAGCAAATATTTCCAAAACTCTAACTGTCTATTGTGTTCGTGACAACCCCACTATTTTCTCATATTTATTATTAATATCTTTCATGGTTGGTCTTGTCGTATTAATAAACAATCAAACGTATGAATATCCTTCGTATCTTGTCTTTCTTGCTACTTCACACTCATTGTGCTTCATAATTCATTGTTTACTCATAACACCAAAATCTCTTTATGATTAACATTTTAATTGATTGTGATAAGTGGAAACCTTCTTTTAAAAATTTATAATTATTTGTAGGACTTTTATCTAATGGGATATATGCATTAAAAACTAATGGTTCCGTCGTTTATTCTTTGGCGTGGCATGCGGTTGCATTTCATGACAACAACTATATGGAAATTCAATCTTATGATCTTTTTATTTTAAACAAAATATTTTCAAAAAGTTTAGCTCCAAAAAAATTTCAAAACTCATGAGTCATCATACATGCGGAATCACTCAATTATTACTAATGCTCATTTATATAAATGCATCAACCATGTATAACGCATTTATCAAATATTTTAAAAGAAGATGAAAAATGGGAAGAGAAAGGTTTAGTTCAGTTTTTTCAAATATGATTATAACATTATAAAGTGTTATTCTATAAATTAAAATTTAGAATCATTTAATTTTAGATGAATTAAATATTAATATTTTAAATGTCATAAATTTGAGATAAAAGTAAAGAAAATATGATCTAGAAGGAACTAAAACTATCTGTATGATAATTTGGTTGAGATTACAAATTAATTTTTTTAAAGGATTAAAAATGAAAATTTAGAATTTTATAGGAATTAAAAAAAAATTAATCCATTATTTTATATTGTACATATATTACCTAGGATTTTTTGTTTTAGCACTCTGGTTAATAGGGAAATGGTAATCTGAAGTTCGACCAAGAAATAAGTAAAATTTGACTAAAAATTGTTTTAATTAGAATTCAAACCCGAATTTTTCAAAATAATTTATCTTTCATTGAAGTTCATTGTCCAATCATTGATTTATATATTTTTTTTCAATAGAACCGTGATTTATATTAGATAGGTGCGTTTAGTTGCAGTTTTGATCCTTTATTTTTATCAATTCAGGAAATTGATCTCCTTGTTTAAAATCCAATAATTTTGATCTTTCTTTTGAATTTTTTAACTACAAAAAAGGTATTGTGACATATTATAAGTTACGTCATATATGTTACAAGATGCTGAATTATTAACACTCATGAAATTACAATAAAAATCTCTAAAAATTTCAGTTTCAACTTCTGAAATTATTAATTTTGTAATATAATTAATAACATATAAATAATTAATAAGATTTGTAGATGATTCTACATCAAGATATTGTATGTCACATCATTTAAAAATATATTAAATTGCTACTTTTTAGTTAAAAATATGAGGGAGAGAACTAAATTGTCGAATTTTAAAATAAAGAGATTAATTTTACAAATTAATGAAAATAGGAGACTAAAACTACAATTAAGTATTAACTAGTATTCATACAATAAACGATATATACTTTCTAATATTACTATTATTATTATTATTATTATGGGTGGATATCCGCTGACTCAGTAACTTTGTGGTGAGTTATTCTGCTTGGTAACTCAATGTAAATATTGAGATCACTAATCCAAAAGTAAAAAAATAGCTCTTTAATTTATAAAAATAATTCTTGTAAGGGTTTGAAAATTGTTTATATATTTGGCTTAAAATATTTGATTCATCCCAGTAAGTTTACGTTTTTTTGCTTTTCGTCCGAGTAAGTTTTTTTTTTCAATTTAAACTATGTAAATTCAATTTAGTTTTAAAATTATCTATACTATTAATTTCTGTTAAAAAAAATTATGTGACAAACATATAAGTGATGTGACAGTTTGATGGGTGGTTATTATTAATTAATAATTAATAAATTAAATTAAATAATTAAAAAATGCAATTAAAAAGTTAAATTGATTATAAAAGAAATGGAATTAAGTTGAAAGTGTTATGTTTTAGTCCCTCCATCCAAAACAGAAACTAGATTAGGGTTCTCACTCTTTGCTCTTTTCCTTTATCTGTTTCTTCTTGTTCTACAAACAAAATCAAACATTAAACTTAGTAAATGTAAACTATAGCTACAAAGAATAAACATAAAAATCACATATTTAAGAAAAATTATTCACATCCTAATAAGGACATTTTCAAAATTATCGCTTAGGGTTTTCATCGGTGTTAGAGATGAATATATGTATTGATTTCATACACCCACATTAAGATAATTGAAAACGAGTTAAGTTTCTTGCAGACGAAGATAATGTCATAGTTGGACGAAGAAGAAGTAGATGAAGATTTGAGAATAGTAGTAATTTTAGGTTGCACAAAGGAGAAGAAGAAGAAGAAGAAAGGGGATTTCAAAGTTTAGGTTTTGCAAATTTGGGAGTTTTTGATTTAGTTCTCATTAGTATACCTAGTTGTCAAATATTTGACATATCATCAACTATTACTATGTTAAAGACTGTCATGTCACTCCTTCGTTTGTCACATAAGCGTTTTTAACACCAACATACAATAGTGATGATTTTAAAACTAAATTGAACTTACATAGTTTAAATTGAAGAAAAAAAAAACTTACAAGAACGAAAATTAGAAAGGTGTGAACCGTAATGTAACGTAAACTCATAATCTTTAATAAACTTCATCTATCTCCTCTGTTTAATATTAAACTCCTTTTGAACGAACAAGTATTTCAAACTTTTATAGTCACTGAATACATCAAAACTACACTCATATAAGTGTCTCCAGATTTTCAATGCAAAAACAATTGCAACTAACTCCAAGTCATGAGTGAGATAATTCTTTTCATACATCTTCAATTGAATATCACCTCACATGATAATATGAAATAGATCTGCCATGTACTCATAAGGAATGCAATCTAATAAACCTATATATTTTGTCATATGTAATACTTACTCTTATGAGCGGATAAAACTAAGCACAATAAATGACAATATAATTCATTTGTGTCTAACTAATGTTATGCATGCAGCTTCCATACTCTTGTTTGTCTAATCTCATGCGTACGTCGTACATAAATAATACTGTCCTTTATCCAACTGCTCCTCACATCACGCGTGCGTGTCTTTAAGCACATCACCAATATTTTTAGAAAAATTAGGTTGATTTAAAAACAATTCTAATTAATATATTTTTAATGGAAAAAAAAAGGTTGATATAAAGAAGGTCACCTTTTTTAATACCTCAATTTGGTGGGTGACTCCTTCATAGTCTATCTTTTTCTTTAATGTTGTAACCCATTTTAAAGATTCCCATTAAAAAGGCTAACATTATAATAACAATATTCCATAATATTCTCATTAAAAACCCCTAAGTCTTTCACTTTTGAAGCTTCACGCTATTCAAGGTACCTATATTAGATTATAGAGTGAAAGAGATTTGTGAGAGGGAAAGAGGATGAGAAAGATAGGGATTTCATTCATCTTTAATTAGTCTTTAATTATTTTAGGCAGAAGCCAAAGCTGGTGCATATATCCTACTCAATAAATAATTAAGTTCCTTCTAATTACCTCTTTATTAAAATTAAAACAATACTTTTTTTATATAAAAAATATTAGATTTTAGTGTGATGGGATGGTAAAATAATATCTTTTTATTATTAAAATTTAAAGAGAAAAAATAATATTTTAATTTAAAATAGAAAATATCTTATGACTCACTCGTATTTAGTATATATCTTTTTACTACTAAACTAATTTATTTGAGTTAAAATCAAAACAATATCGATGTGTATGTATTGCATTAGCGCTTATAAAATTAATACATGCAAACTATAGTACCCAACAAATGAATTAGTGCATGGAAATCGATTATTACTTTTTAATCTCCCTACTTCATGAAAATCGTTGATGGAAAAGTTAAGACAGTGTTCCACAACTAATAATTCCTCTTTCTTCTTTTGTATATCAAAATTTTAAACACTAATTATTGTTGGAAAAAAACACTACACAGAGAAATTAAAAAATAAAATCGTCCATGGGAAATGAACCGTAAAAACTTTAAATCTAGATAAAAGATAATGACAGTTGTTTAACCGAAAATATATACTTCTTTAAAATAATATATCTTTCAATACATGCAAATTCTAAAGTAAATATATAACTTACACTTTACAATTAAGTATGACAACGAGATAGACCAAGTTTTATTTCTTCAAACCTCATCAAATCTGGAAAATTGAATATCTATATATGCTCGTCTCATATATACAAACTAATAAAGTTAAAAAAATCATATTAATTATCATTAATATACTAAAATAGTAATTATTTGACTATTATAAAATTAAATTTTATATTGAAAATTGATTAAGATAATTATAAAATTGAAAAAATATTAAATAAAAATGAATGAGTATAATATATATATATATATATATATATAAATTAAAAAAATAGTATAAAATCACTAATATAACATATTTAGATGTAGGGTGAGTATCAACACCCTTATACCCACCTCAAACTTAGAATTTTAAGAAAAACAACATATATACAAAGTTAAATTGAGTTTTTCATCAAAATCGTGCAAGTTAATTGCCATAAGTATTAAGGAAGAAAAAAAAATCTAATTGAAACACCTTGTAACAAAAAAAAAATTAGAATCAATATATAATATAGACATAGTATTCTATTTCTTTTCTCTGATGCCATTATTTTGAACGACATTATCTTTTAGAAGACCTAATTTGGACCCTCATCTTATCTTATATATTATAAACTATAAGTTTCTTTTTCTTTTCTTGAAAAGAGCCCATATTTCAATTAGTTACTTTCTTGTAAAATTCCTGCAGAGCATAGGGAAGAAAATGAGAATAGAATAGTCAATTAGTATATTCCACTCTAAATTTTGTTTCTTCTTTTCTGAATTCTGATCTAACTAGAAAATTTCTTGCAATTTTAATTACTATATATAATCAAATACTATGAAATACCCCAACTCTCTTAAACTAAAAAAGTAAAACCATGTCATAAGTTGATTTTAATACAACACAATGACTATGAGGATTGCATTATGAGCTATTTGGCCATTGAGCACACCAATTGTACACTATATATCTCTAACTAGTCATCAAGTGAAAAAAGAAAGTAGATAAAGACAAAACACTCACTCACAAACACAATTAATCAGTATACAAAATCAAAAGTTAAGGATCATGATATATTTACCGCATAACAAAATGTAAGTACCACCAACTCTACCTTTCCATCTTGCTGGAAATCACCACCCCTTAACACTCCACCAAAAAAAAAAAGATGCATATGGGCCTTTCCACTAACCCTCTCTCATACTTGGACAAAAATCATTCCAAATACTAAACTACAAAAACAGAAACACCCCCACATACAATTATTTCCACAGTAATCTCAACTCAACACAAACTATGAACCTTTTTCTCCCTACACAGTCCCAAAACCCAACCAAATAAATCCCTCCCCAACACACCCATCCCAAAAACAAAACATAACACATAAACACCACCAAACTTGTTTCTCATACATAAATTTTTGAAAACACACTACAAACCACCATGGTCTTGATTTTGCTGCTTCTACCATTGCTGCTTCTGACCACCATAAATTCCACTCCAACCTCATCACCTTCACAAAACCTTGCATACCCTCATTTCCAACACCTCAACGTGAAACAAACCATTGCAGAAACAAAGCTGAAGCTGAAGCCTTTTCATACGACCAAACAACCCCAAGAAAACAAAAAATCCAACACTGATGTGGAGAGTGAAAAATCAGAATCAGGATCATGGAAACGGAAACTCAAGCTTCTTCACAGAGATAAAATTCCCACCTTTAACATCTCCCGTGACCATCGCAGCCGTTTCAATGCACGAATGAAAAGAGACGCCATAAGGGTCGCCTCCGTTGTACGCCGCATCGCCGGTGGCGTCGGGTACAAAACAGAGGAATTCGGGTCGGATGTGGTTTCGGGTATGGAGCAAGGAAGTGGAGAGTACTTCGTTAGAATAGGAGTTGGAAGCCCACCAAAAAACCAATACGTTGTTATTGATTCGGGTAGTGACATTATTTGGGTCCAGTGTCAACCATGTACCCAATGTTACCGTCAATCCGACCCGGTTTTTAACCCGGATGATTCTTCGTCTTATTCGGGTGTGTCTTGTGGTTCCACCGTGTGCAGCCGTGTGGAGAATGCAGGGTGTCATGAAGGGAGGTGCCATTATGAGGTTTCTTATGGGGACGGGTCCTATACTAAAGGGACACTTGCCCTTGAAACGGTTACATTCGGGCGAACCGTGATCCGAAACGTGGCTATTGGGTGTGGGCATAGAAACCAGGGTATGTTTGTTGGAGCTGCTGGATTGTTGGGCCTTGGAGGTGGGCCTATGTCTTTTGTGGGCCAATTGGGTAGTCAAACTGGGGGTGCATTTAGTTATTGTTTAGTGAGTCGGGGCACCGAGTCATCCGGATCACTTGAATTCGGACGAGAATCTGTGCCCGTGGGTGCTTCATGGGTTTCCTTGATCCATAACCCACGGGCCCCGAGTTTTTACTATGTCGGGCTTTCGGGTCTTGGAGTTGGGGGACTTAGGGTACCTATATCGGAGGATGTTTTTCGGTTAAATGAATTAGGTGAGGGCGGGGTGGTCATGGACACCGGAACTGCCGTGACGAGGCTGCCAACGGCGGCTTACGACGCCTTTCGAGATGCTTTTATTGGTCAAACCACAAACCTACCCCGGACATCAGACGTATCCATTTTTGACACGTGTTATGATTTATACGGGTTTGTGTCGGTTCGGGTACCAACCATATCATTTTATTTCTTGGGTGGGCCTATATTGACCCTTCCAGCTAGGAACTTCTTAATTCCAGTGAATGATGTTGGAACTTTCTGCTTTGCATTTGCTCCTTCTCCTTCAGGACTTTCCATTATAGGTAACATCCAGCAAGAAGGGATTGAAATTTCAGTGGATGGAGTTAATGAGTTTGTAGGATTTGGACCCAATATATGTTAAAGTGTTACGTAAGCGTGTGTATATTATGTCTTAATTTTGTTAGTTTTAGTAATGTCACATAATTTATCATAAAAAAAAAATGTCACATAATAGTACTATATAGATAAATGAAATAATTAGGCCATGCATGTGGTCATTAAATGTTATATTTTATATTGTATAGTATAATCTCGCTTTTGATTAGCCGCTAAAAGTACATGTAAAAGAAAATCTTGTGAAACTGGTAGTTCAATTAAGTTTTTGTGCAAAAGTGGTGCACACTTAAGCTAAAGGAGAATAATTATGTATATGATGGGGGGTCAAATATTCCTAAGATGACCCTCAGCATGGTCAAAAGAATCATATAAAGGTGATTTGCTACGTTGGGCATAAGGGTAATTTTTATATGTTGTACAAAGTGATGAGAGGATCCAATAGGACCCTTTTACTCAATTTGAAGATTAGAAGAAAAAATTATTCGGTCTCTCTAACGTTGACTGGACATAACTGTAAACCTTTTTTTTTTGGTTATTTTTTTCTTTCTCTAACAGTGGTGACAGCATGCATTGGAACATTTGGTTTCAGATTTTAAATTTGTTAATATTGATTTTTAAAAAATCAAAATATGCATTGAAATATAGATTGCTGATCTGATCTTGATCAAAGGATTCAGATGTGGCGAAATGTGTGTTGTCACACTGAAAACAATCTAAATCTCTTTCTTACACTAAGAGATTCCCTTGCCTTCTATCTTCTCTTTCTACCCATGTGTGAAAGCTGCTACAACAATTGAATCATTAGGGGAGCCACCACTATTATGGACATGTGAGACCATTGCTTGAGCTCTGGTCTACCTTTGTTGGTTAGGACCTCATATTTGAGTGCATTCAAGAAAAGATTTTTCAAAGGCAACCATTTACTTTTCCTCTTTTTGAGAGATGTGAGATTAAGAAAAATCACTGTTGTCTTTTTCTTTTCTTCATGTGGTTTTCTTTTATCAGGAAACACTAAGACTTACATATGTCCCATTCACATGTATGTGGTGATGTGCATTGAATATGTAATGTGGTAATTTGAGCAGTGAAAATGATCCTTTGTTTTTTATTGTCATGGCTTGGTAAGCACTTTATAGACCCACCAAAAAGCAAGACTTTGTTGGGGGGGAATGGTGTAAGAAAGGGAATCAGTTGCAATTGTACGATTTGATCAGAAATTAACATCACATAGGATATACTTCGTATTTTCTAACTGGATTTGAGAAAATTATACCTAATTTTCCAAACCCATGACAAAATCATCATGTTTTAACTTCAAAACTTTTTTATAACTTCAAAACCTACCATCTGTCCTTTGGTCAATTTGGTCGTAAACCTTTTTTCTGAATTCAAATTGTATGCAGTCACAACACCGTGACTTCATGCAGTCGACCACATCTAAACCATTCGATGTAGCCGACTATGACAGAACTGAATCCAATTCCATTGGCGTATTCTTCCAATCGGTCATTAACGAAGCCTATAATTTTTGCTTCCTAAACCAATGTTCGATATCAGAGTTTATATAAATCTAGTTCACACAATTTGTCACAGTGAAGGGATCTTATCTCATAAATTTATACTCAATCAAGAAAAACTAACGTTTAATCAATTTAAATTGCAAATAGAAATATGTTCTATTTAAACTTGTGCTCCTTGTTCTAGAGTATGAACTCACATTGTAGTGGTCAAATTTTGACCAGGGCTGGGGGAAATAATCAAATAACATACTCATGGAGCCTTTTTATAAAGAAATAACATACTCATGGAACCTATCTCCACAGTACGATCAATAATTCAAAAGGGTCTACCTTAACAACCTATCCTTGCTTTCCATGCAGAGTAAAAATATCATAAAAAGAATTTGTACACGAAAAAAGATGGAAGTACATTAAACAATGTAATATCACCCTAAACCATATAATTAAATTAGCATATTTACAGGCGCAGCTTTAAGCAACATAGCAGTTGGGAGGACAAAAATGCCCTTGTGGGCTTCAAAACAGATAAGTTACTACATGGATCAACCAACCCTCACCAGCCAACTTGAGCAACGAATGTCAGCAGGCAAAAAAAAACAGCCATACACCATAATAACTCCATGTCAAGCCATCCAAAGCAAAATTTGAAGCACAATCCTCATCCATACCATAGTAAGCAAGGATCTAGACCATGAAAAGATATTTCAGATCATCAACTGTAAGCCGAGTTCCAGAACTGCCAGCATGGTCTTCACCAAAAGCAGATGCCACCATTTTTCTCTTTTCTTCCTGCAGGATGCAGACCAACACAAAAATAACATCATCAGAATTTATTATCGCTCAACACATACATCAGTGCATGCTATCCATTAAAAAATCCTTGCAGATAGCAAAGCTCACTAAACCCATAACAGAAAGAGAAAAAACTTTATGTGCTAACTCCCCCTTTATCTTCTGGAGGAGCATACCCGCAAATTAAAGTGACTAAGGTTTTTTTCGAGATCAACTGCCCCTTGGACCATAGCAGAGCATGAGTTGATCTCCTAAACCCTTAAAAAAGAATGCCAAAAGAAATGTTATCTTTCAACTTTTATAATTTAGTTTTATAAATTTTAAGAGAAAGCAATAATTAAAAAAAGGGCAACCTAGTAGTATAAACCATAAAGCTCCCGTCACAACGGAGTTCAGAAAGGTATGACCTATTGTCAATATACTATAGGCAAACAATCCCATGACTTGAACCCATGACTTTGTGGTGGGAACGCCAACCATTGCGCCCAGACTCGCCCCTCCCATCAGCAATGATAGAAAAAGAAAGGAAAAATAAAAGGTGAATGAGAAAAAAATTCAAAATGCACAAATCACCCCCAATTCCCCCACTGGCTACTATGCCTAATTACTGGGGACTAAATTCAAATTTTCTACCAAGTATAACCTCATTTTGGCACATAAAATAAAATTCAACTGACAGATATTAAACCTGAAGAGCCAGTATTCTATCTTCAACGGTATCTTTTATGGTGATCCTTGTCACAGTAACAGGGCGTGTCTGTCCAATTCTATGAGCTCGATCAATAGCTTGATCTTCAGTAGTTGGATTCCACCAAAGATCCAAAAGAATAACATGACATGCAGCAACCATATTCAAACCAAGGTTTCCTGCCTTTAGTGACATCAGCATAACAGTAATCTGAAAAAAATCAACTTAGTCAGCCACCAAAGACGGCCTATAGGCATTTGAAACACAGTAGATTATGCAATTTCCAGTATTAGTTAAAATGAAAAACAGTGCACCCAGCATTATTGACTGACATAATCAAGAAAGAAGATTAAATTTCTCATTACTTCATCTACTAAGGGTGTGTTCATTTCAATGTTGGTAATGTTATTTCTAGGAATGTAGGAATGAGAATGCAACATTCTCATGTTTGTTTCAAGTTTTGAAAAATTATTCTCAGGTATTTTTTATTCCCAAGAATGTTATTTGCACATGATTTCTCCACTTCTAATTTTCATGCTAAAGGGTGGGAATCTAACATTTCCATGGGAATAAAATTCAACTACCTATAACTTCCCAATACTACTCACATATACAATAAAATATGTGAGTGGGAACTACCTATAACTTCCCAATACTACTTTTTAATATGTTATAAATAAAATAAATTTTAAAACATTTCTATAATATAATACTTATCAAACATGTGAGTAGGAATGTTATTTCCAGCATGTGAATCAATATACCTTGAAACAAACACACCCTAACAAATAGGTTCTCACATCATATTACTGGGTGTCATCAGTCATTTATAAATTAGCATAAAAAAGGTTACTGCTTTAACAATATTGGGAAGGGCCAAACCTCAGGATCAGTATTGAAATCCTTAACAGCTCTGTCTCTCGCACTCAGTGTCATCCGACCATCAAGTCTCCTGTATTTTATACCAGATTGTTCCATAGATGTCTCAACTAAGTCCAACATGCTAGTCCACTGGGAAAAAATTATAGCCTTCATCGGTCCTTCAGTTTTGGCCGCCGAAAATTTTCTTGTGTGTTTTATAACCTTGACATCAGAATCACAATCTTCAACATATGAATTATCAGAATGTGGCGAATCTCTGTTGCCTTCAGACGAATTCAGTAAGCCAGAGGGAGTCTCCAATTTACAATTTGACTGCAGAACCTCAAGGACAGCTTTGATTTTAGATGAGCTGTAGTCACTGTTCTGTACTAGTGAATAATCAAAAAGATTTGAATTTCCAGAACTACTGCCACCAAGATCGTCAGAGATGCAACTCCTCAAAGTTGCTTTGGAGAAAACAACATCATCACCAATTTGCTCTTTACAATGAACAACGGGGCACATATTATCATCACCTGTCAAATGTTCTGATATGCATTGATAACAGAAGACATGGCCACACATCGTAATAACAGCGTCATCAGGTGGATCCTGTTGAAACCATAGTACATATCAGCCAGAGCCCTTAATGACAATGCATAGCTAATGTTCACCACTAGGCAAAGAAATAAAATTCTAAACATTCAAGTAAGAGGTTATAATAACATTATAACAATCACAGATTCAGTAACCAACCAATTAATAAAACAAGTATCAATGAAGATGAACACTATTGAAATCCTTTCTCTTTACCTCAATAAACTTTCTTTTTCAAACAACAAAAGTAAAATCACGTCATTTGCAATTGATAATTTTAGACATTTTCTGCTGCTACTTAAAATACGTTTTATTTTACCAAAACATACAACTAGAACTCTTTAAAGTTTACAAGTTCCCATCACAATTCATCATCCTTCCACTGAAGGTTTAAGTGTTAAACTTTACCCAATTTTGTAAACATTGTCACAGAAAGTGTATTTACAGAATTGTGCGAAGATTAAAAATGTGACAGTCCTAAAACATGATCAAAGTAAACATATCCTTACAAATTTCAGTTAAGGGATTTCATCATATTTCAAACTATAGAGGAACTGTGCCTTTTAATATTTTTTTCCTTAGACAAATAACAAAACATGCACCATAGGAACAGAAAGACTTGTAAGATACAATCAAAAGAATCTATGCCAGATCATATTCTTAGGGAGCATAACTGCAACAAAGGAAATCAATAATGAAATTATCATATCGAAATTAACTCACATTGCATACACAACATATAGCGAAAGTTGTTTCTAGATTATTAAACAGATTGATCAGCATCTCCCTTGGAAGCTTTTTTGCCATTTCAACAGAATCTTTGCCAATAGGATCAGAATTATATTCTTTGACAAGAAGTGGGTGATCACAAGCCTGACGGAGACGTAAAAGCATTAAAAGAATATTTGCATAGTTTTGATTAACTGTGCCAGCAGCCGCATATGCCTGAAAGGTATAAGCTTTTCATCAGCATAGAAAGATCAGAAGAACAATAATATCACAGAATTTGTAATGTTGCATGATATAAATTATGAAGTTAGATAGGAAGGATGAGAACGGAAATTATCATCTCACCCGCCCCAGCACCTCTTAGTATTTAAAAGTATATTTATTGATTACTTGTGAATGATTCACATATGCAATCATGTGAGAATTCAAAAGGAAAACGCTTATAGCACTCTCATGGCTGGCTTATGGGGCCAGAAATTTAGAGAATAAATAAAGAATAGGAATACAATGGTAACGGGAGGGTGGGAGTTATTCCCTCTTGAAAAGGAGTTATTCCCTCTGTTTCATACAGATTTAGTGTTTATATCATCCCTAATTCTATCTCTATACTTTGGATCCTATCAGTGGCAACAAGGGAGAGTGGGAGAAGATTCTGGAAGCATAAGAGTGTGTGTGTGTGTGATAGAACACTACAAATTAAGAGGAATGAGGGAAGGGGAAGTGGGAAAGGCATTCAGTTTCAAGAAGGATGAATGGAGGGAATAAAAGCTACTTAATAACGCCTCTTATTTTATATTATAAAAATGAGGGAATTGGAAGAAGGGAAGGTATTCATAAAATATTTTAAGAAATAATTAAGGGAATTCTTTCTCTTGTTAGGAGCAATTTTGCTCTGGTTTAGGAGTTCTTAGAACTCTGGTTTAGTTTTTCTTTTAGCATCCTTTCCTGATCTCGTCATTGTAAGAAATACTACTCTGAATTTTAAGAAATAATATACTTTTTTCTTCCATTAAAATTCTGAGTTCTATCAGTGTGTGTGTGTGAGAGAGAGAGAGTGAGTTATGGGTATAAGAATGGGCAGACATGCTAATCTTGGCAGCTAATAGGATACACTCAACAATGCGAACTATACAAAATGAATTTAAGCAAAATGAATTTCTATACACTAATTTTGAAAAAAACAAACAGTATAAATAAATTATGTCTAAGTTAATATAAGCAATTCAAGAGGAAATAGACCTTAAATTGAGAGTGAGTCTGATGAACTATACAAAATGAATTTAAGCAAAATGAATTTCTATACACTAATTTTGAACAAACCAACAGTAGAAATACATTATGTCCAAGTTAATATAACCAATTAAAAAGGAAATAGACCTTAAACTGAGAACGGGAGTCTGATTCCAACTTCTTGTAGAAGGCCCGCTCCTCAAAGGAGAAATCAACCTTATTCAGATTAATTGTTTTAGGAGGTAAAGTGATTATCGGCTTGCCATCAAGCAAAGTTCCTAGACAAATAAAATAAATTGATATGAAAAAACAGAAGAGAGCAATACTCACCCCCATACAGTAAATATGACTTTAACAAATCAGTACCTTGAAGAGTAAATTGTTCAGTCCACTCCCTCAACCAAACAATATTATATTTACAGTAAAACATTTCGAAATAATATCAAATTCATTATGTTATACATGATGGTGATAGACTCGGTAAACAATAAATTCACTAATTCTTTGGTGATGAAGGGAAGGACTAAATGGAATCAATTAAAATGACATGTTTTTTATGCTTTTATCATAATTTACACAAGAGTTATTTAGGATTATCACTTAGTTATTTTGAGGTATTTCTGATAGAACTAAAGTTCTATAAGATTCTTTATAGATTAGAGTAAGTTATAGATTATTTTTTCTTGCCAGTGTATAGTTTCGGTTGTCTAGCCAATCTCCGCTAGCTTAATTGATAGGAATGAACAGAATCCAAACAAAGGTTTTGGATTCAATTACTATAGGTAGTCCTCCATTGGTAAGCTGTTTGAATATAACCACTATAAGCCCCTGAAGCCTTGCAGCATGACCTTAGAATAAGGCAATGCAACAGGCCTACAACTTTTTGTAACAAAAATATTTTATAGAAGCGGCCTGTTATGTTTAAATCGAGCTAGTAGAACATATATTTTCAGTTAAAATATAAATATGAGGATTTTCCTTGTGTACTGGTAAATTCCAAAATAGATACCTAGAAATTCCTTGGTCATGGAGGAAAATATTGGTTCATTTTCTCGGCAACTAATGGATGAAGTTATCAAAGATGACTTTGATGATAAGGATGAAGAAAGCTCCTTTAGATGGGTGTGAAACACAAAAGGGTGTCTCCCGTACATCATGCAATAACTAAAGCATTCTATATTTCTACTAAGATGTAAAAAGATAAATACATGAGTCTAGCATTCTGATGTAAACTTTTTAGGGAGGGAAAAAAGAACAAAGGACCTGAAATTAACACCATTTATAATACCTGGTGTCAGAACCAATACAAAACCGTCTAAACTTATCAAAATTATGTAATGTAAGATGACTTGCAAGGCAAGAATTCTTTCAAGGTTCACCGGTGACTCGCTTTTTTACTCTTTTAAGACTTCACATCATTCCAACAGGATATGTTCTCAACTTCTCATGTACGAGAATGAACTTCGGCTAATACCGTTGTGGTAGTGACAAAGGTCGAGCACGAAATGAGAAAGAGAATTGAAAATTTATCTAAATGACGAACATTACTTAAAGTGGAGATCACCGACAATATTGCCAGGACACTGCTAGGAAAAAGGTAAATTTTATACAATCTATCCAGTCAATACATTAGTAGCCAAATTTGAAAAAAATACCTTTTGTACGACGTAGCATTATGGCCCTCAGAACTGCTTGAAGTTTTTTGTAACCTTGAATGGAATTTCTGGATATTTGGACTTTTATTGTATGGTAGAATGATTTATACACAGCATAAGGATCATACTTCAGGAACCTAAAGTAGCTATATAAATCATCGATAGTATTCTGAATAGGTGTGCCAGACAAGCACCACCTTCTTTTGGCCCTAAGGCTGCAGCAAGCTCTGGCCATCTGAGTCCTATGATTCTTTATTGTTTGGGCTTCATCTAGAATAACCCTAAACCAACCTACTTTTGCAAGAGCACCTGAACCACAATCAACAGAAGAACTGTCTATTCCCTTTCGACCTTTTTTACTCTTCTTGCTTCCGTTATATAACTTTTTTCGTTTTTTACCAACAGAAAACTCGGAGGATAAGCCAAACGTTTCCCCGTCTTTTTCATCAATATCGTCATCCTCAACTAACGGTTGCTTTGGAACTTCATTAGTCACCAGAGAGTAAGTTGTGAGAACCACATCGAATTTTGCAAGTTCAATAGGATCCTTAGTCCTACTGCCCCCATGAAAAATCAAAACAGAAAGCTTTTCATCTCCAACTTTCTCATCAAGCTCTCTGGCCCACTGCCGAAGAACACTTGCAGGGCAGACAACCAGTGTACCAGCAGCTGGCCTTTTCCTACTGGGTGCCCGTGTTGAACTACTCGGTTCAGTAACAGGTTTTATATCATCAGATTCTTCATCCTTGTTAAGCTTTTCCACATCAATACCACCATTATCATCATCGTCATCCAAATTCAAGGCTTCAGCTTTATGGTTGCATATATCATCTGCTTTCCATTTTGACTGCAATGGCCTTTGCATTAGGATGAGAGCAATTGTTGAAATTGTCTTTCCAAGGCCCTGTTTGCACAAGATTATGAAGTTCAGATTTAAAACAAAAAACAAAAGCTTACAATTAAATGTCAAGTGCTGCTGATTTAAAAAAAAAATGACAATTCAAAGTTGACCTGATCATCAGCCAAAATCCCCCCCAAGCAATGCAAACTCCTGTTTTCCCTCTGAAGCATCCAAGCCAATGCAATTTTCTGGAATATAAGGTGATGACAAATAAGTTATCCAAAATAAAATAATATAACGAAAATAATAATATTATTAACACTAATTATAGCAGTTACTATAGACAAGTCATAATACCTGATGTCTCATAAGAGATACAGACATTAGGCCAGCAGGTAAATCCGCTTCTTTTAATGGTTGGCTGATATCCTGCAACAACCAAATTCACCGTTGATGATATTGTGTCCCGATGACTCTCAATGATAATAAAGTTAACATATGAAAACTGAGAATTTAATCTTTTAAGCAACTTCCGCAAATCATATTGACGCAGCGGAGACATCAATAAAGCATAAGGTTAAACATCATATCATCTCAATTAACAACTATCACCAGTTTCCCAAGGAGTCAACTTTGACAATATTTCACATGTAAGTTCCAAATGAAGTTTCACAGAGGAAATGTTTTTCATTCAGATATGAAATGCTCGTTTCAACTAAATGATTTCCACTAAACCCTAACAAACAGAATATTTCTTCACACAACCTTGAGAATATAATAAATTAAATATATACAATCATAAACATAATGAAGTACCTGTAATGCTGCTTCATAAATTAGTCTCTCGTCATTTCCAGAAGCCCTTTCATCACCTGCTCCAGAACGGTATGCAGATTCACTAGAACTAGCAAATGGTGGAGTTATAGCCTTTCCGAGCATCAAAGATGGAGGAAGAGCCCTCATCCCACCATTCTGATTCATGAAACGATCTCCATCATTGCCTCTGCTAAAATTGTCACGAAAATAGCCCTTCTCACTGGACGTGCTAGTTCCTACTCCATGGTGACGATTCCTATGTGCATCATGAAACTGACTGCTGCTTAATCTGTTATTAGGTGTAAATGACGAAGGTGGAAGAGCTCTTGTTGCAGATGATTGAAAAGATGATGGAAGGGTCCTCTTCAAAGCTTGTTGAGATGACATTTTCTCAAAATCGGCACCATAAGTATTAGAAATTCGGGAATTTACTGTCGGATGCTGACTTGTATTTCCATTCTGGGCATGATAAGAAGATTCGCCTCTCTGTAGTATTCTGTGGTTTACTGTATTCTTGCTGGGCACAGATTGATTATGGGGCTTAGCTTGTGAATTATCAAAAGCATTAGAAGTACCCGTGTTTGAATTATTTGCCCTCCTTGAAGAACTAGCTGCACATGATACTACATATATGATGATTACTCATTTAAAAAGAAATTTCATACAAGAAGATATTTAATAAAAATCACCCACCTGAATTCCTTTCAGAAGCAGCCCATTGTGGGAGAACCCTTCCCGGATCTATTATCTCCTCCAACTCATCATCCGATGAACTAATATATATACACTGTTGATCCATGGAATCTAAATAATAATTTTCTCTTTCCTCGGCCAACCTAGAAAGAGAACCATCAAATGCTGAGCCAACCTGTAGTCGAAAAGTATCACGAACATCTCATTAAACATGACAATAAAATGCAAACTTTCTCCAAAAGAAATTGGCTTTACTCACCACTTTTCTGTAAGGTTTTGAAATTAAACCAGAAACCCAACCACCTATAAGAGAACATAGTCTCCAAGTTGAGTCGATGAAATGATGAACATGATCCACATTATCAAGCATCGGCTAGAAAGCTGAGCCACATTCCAGTTTCTTTAACAAACAACCTATTGCAAAATAAGAGAAAAATTAAATAGAAGTGAAAAAAAAATACATTCAAAATTCAAAGACAAACTAAATGGAGGAAATTATTTTGTTTTCCCCCTTCCTTGAAGCCTAAAATTTGCACTGCAAAAATTGAAGAAAAATAATTCCAAATCATGAGTATAACCTGAAGCACGTTAAAAGAAAACAGCATTTATCTCGTAGCAATCCATGCCACAATTCCCAGATATGTGCACCAAAAGGATTCATTATAGATTTTTTAAAAATTGGTCAGCAATCTCATAATTCCTTTTTCATAGAAATCCAAATTAAGATGAGGGGGATAAAGGGGAAGAAGTATAACCCACGTAAATATCAATACATTACTGCTGCTACCCAAGGTAATTAAAATCGAGATTTTACTCAGATGCGGGAATGGAATATAAATCCTAACAGGAACGGTAAAATCATCTAAATAACAAAAAAAAGTAGTACTCTCCGAGAAGATTGGGCCAAGAAATAAAACCTTCTTGCTTTCTTTTTTTTTTTTTATGTACAAGGAGTTTGGGCATACAGCCCAATGCCTCCACCAGCTAAGAAGAGGCAGAAGAAGCATTAAATTGAATTGGACCCAAACAGGCCAATATTCATTTCTCTCCATCTAAAGTAAACTCTCCAATCCGAGCCGCCCCACTCTCCCTTCCCCTTTCTCCCGCATGCTCACCGTCTGAAAAAGTGAGCACATTTGCTCTCCTTTTCACCATCACAGGCAGAGAGAGAGAGAGAGAGATTTGTACATAGACTTCTGCGCGACACGAGAAAAGATGAGGCGGACCTTGAATAGACAGGAGAGGCTCTAATAGGGTCTTTCATGCAACCCGACCAGCAAACTGTTGCAAATTTGGGACACTGAAACGCCGAAGAAGAATCGAATATTTCACCTATTTTTCAATTTTCCCCGACAATTCCACCAATTCAACACAAGAATCAATTTCACCTGGGACCGGATCGCTCGAGGAAGAATAAATCATAAAATCGTCAATTTATTCAAGGTAAATCGCAATTTTGTACTACCTTACTAACTACCCTAGGAATTGGTAGAATGCTGAGTCAGACATTTCCTCTTATGGAATTCTTTTACAAAGAGAACAACAGCGCCCAACGCTTTATTTAACATTATTAAAATCATACTTGTTACAAGAGTGATTGGCTTACGCCACCCATTCCCCTTTCCCTAATCAGTAAGTTATCTGCACTTTTACAACCGAATCTGCTCAATGCGTTGCCATCCTCTTTAAAACCCTTTTCCAACCAACTACAAGTTTAATCCACGAGTAGAGCTCATATTCAAACTTGAAAAACCTACCAAGTACTAAACTTTCCCCCAGTTAAAGAGTAAAAACACCCATACAAAGTGTAAATTGAGCAATATTAAAATAGGGGTACCTAATAATGCAGACAAAATCTACCACAAACTCTTTAATCAAACCATTATCCTCCACTTAACTACCAACATACTACCCCCCAACATCAATCAATCCATGCAAAATTGCATGACAAGTTAAAGAACTTGAGAAACACGTTTTTTCCAGCCATTAAAAAAATTCATACTACAATGGAAATGACAATTGTAAAAACGACAATAGAAAATAAAACAAACAAACCAGATCAGAGTGCAACTGAACCTGGTAGAAAGAAATCACACCCAGAAATCCATTTAAGCCGAAAACGAAATAATGAAGGCGGGAATCAAGGAAATTTCAGTGAATAGATGAGAATTGGGTTTTGAATTGCGAAATGTATGAAAAAAGATTTAATATTTGGAGAGGAAATTGAAGGATGCAGTATATTGAGAGAGACTAGGGTTCTGTGTGGTTTAAGAACAAAACGCAATAATAAAAGCAAAAAAATAATAAAAACGACATAGGTTTAAATTAACTTACCCAAAATCTATTAGGAAGAACTGAATGAGAGTGGATTAAGGTAACGAGAGAAGATTAAAGATGCACTTTAGGACTCTCAATTTTGCTCTTTCCCTCCGCCTACTTTCTTCTTTTATTTTTCCTACTTGTAAATTTATATATCTATTTAAAAAAAAACAAAAATATATTTTTGAAATAAATAACAAAACTTAGACGTGATCATTGAATGATATATTTTTTAAATATTTTACTACTCGTGACTATAATTAGATCCTTATCGACAATATTGAGATCATAAAAAGTTACTAAAAGATATAATGTTAATTTTTATGAATTAAATATTATAACCGTTTGATGTAAAGGCTCAATTCTTAGGCAAGACCACCAAAGTATTTCAGTAGAACCTCGAAAAATAATTACTTGATACTACGTATCGATCAATATTTTAACAAAATTTAACACCATATTTTATGCTAAAAAATTTACTATTTTATTAATATATCATTTAATTGTTTAACAGAAATCCTCCACATTTAAACCTTTTTCTTTTTGTGTTGTCAGAGAATATTATCATCTTCTATTTCTAATCTAGAATTGTTATGATTGGTTTTAATGATATTTATATGTTACGTTTTTTTTTATGGTTAGCTTTGGGTTTGAAGGTTATGCAATTTTGGTAGGTTTACATTCATGCAATAATAAAAGGTTAACAAAAATAATTTTTTTAATCATGCCCTGCTAAATTGGTAGGTCTATAATTATCTTACATTTTTTTAATCATGCCCTGCTAAACATTAAAATAATTAAGTATTTTTCATCGTAGTGTATTTGTTTGCGTATCATTTTTTATCCATTGTTGTCTTACATTTTTTAAACAAACGTCATCTAAATAATATTATTTTAGATTTGAAATAGTTTTTATTATAAAGAAAATGAAAAAATAAATTACGTTTAATATCATAATATAACTAAAAATATTATCCAAATATTACTCACACATTTATTAAATATTTAAAAGGTTAGCGTTAACTTTTCAAAATACAAACCTCTATCTGAAAGCATATTAAATGTGACGAATTTTATAGTAAAACAATTCAATATTGATCACACAACTATGCATTGACGGTCAAAATTATAAAAAAAAATATATATGTTTTTTAAGTAATCGTGTGATATTTGAATGACTCTTAATCATAACCATTGTGGTTATATGAACGATATTTAATTTTCTCCCTCTCATTTGATACGTAAATATATATATATATATATACACACATACGAAGCATGTAGTTTTACGATGAGACTGTGAAGAAGTTAAATATTGGCCATAAGATAGTTATGAATAAAAGTTATTTAAACAACACGTTACTTTTCTTATAATATTGATCATTAGTCTATGATTATGTGGTTGAAATTTAATCATCTAAGTGACTCGTTGTAAAACTTCATTCATTTAATATGCTCTCTCTATATAAAAGCAATGTGTTGATAGTTCTATCTCCAAGATGCAACCTAGTACTAAAATATAAAAGTTAAAAATGCATTTTGATAATCTATTTTATCAAATTTGCCATTTTGGTTCCATATATTTTTCTACAATTTTGATCTCCACATTTTTTAAATTATTGACATTTTGCCCCTCTTTATAACTAGAGTTTAAATTTAATGATGTAACAATTATTTAAGTAACATATACATCATAACATTGAAAATCACGATGATGTGAAGTTTAAATTTAATAATAATTTTTAAAAAATAAAGCATAAATAAAAAAAATTATTTTTAAATAAAAATTACTTTTTAAAAAACAATTCCAACAAATTAAAGAACACAATCAATTGTTGTTTAATGTTTATGTTTTTTAAAAAATTCACAAAAAATTATTTACTTTTCTTTACTCTTCTGTGCTTGAATAAATAACAATAATTATGGCATTTTAGCACAATTTTTTTAAAGTAAAGACACACCAAATCACCTGTACGATACCGCAATTTATCGTTGGTTTAATATATGAATATATGATGTAATGACGTGAGAAAAAAGTGATATTTGATTAGACGACATTATATAAATATTAATGTATATCCTCTAATCAATCATCTGCTAATAATAATTTGAATAAAATAAAAATGGATATAAAATTGTGGGTCAATCCTTATTCCAACACAACAGAAGTTGCAGACTGCAGTGCCCGACTGTCCGTCAAGGTGGTTTCAAAAGGTCAAAGTCTCCGCTCTCTCAATCTCATCTCTCAAGTACCTACCCACGTGACTACCTACACTTTTACTATTTTTATTTATTTAAAATTACTATATATATTTACGATTTAATTTTTATATATTGATAATTTATTTTTTTTATAAATACATTAAATCAGATTATTTCATGTTTGTAAAATTTAATATAAAAATAGTACTATAACCTAATTTGATTGAAATCATAAATTAAATTTCAAACATATCGAGAAAAAATTACAAATGGATAAATAACAAATGTAATATTACTAAAGGAGCTGTAATGTGTATCTAGACAAAATATTTTAAAGAAAGAGCTTCTCATGGGAACAATAAATATTTTAAAAGTATATTTATAATTTTTGTCTTTTATCCTTTACTTAATATTTATTTTAGTCTTTAATAAAATAATAAATTTGTATAATTTTATAAAAATAAATGATTAAAATAAATATTAAGTAAAAAATAAATGTCTAAAAAAAACGTAAAAGACTAAAATGAATATTAAGAAAAAATAAACGATAAAAAGTATATTTTAATCTATTTGAAACACTAAATACACTCTTTTTAAAAAAAACTTCAAAAAACTATTTATATAAATAATACTTTGTTGGGTATATAGCCGAATTTATAAATACTATTAGAAACTTATGAAGTTTAAAGTTAAAATTTAAAACATAATAATAATTTTAATATTTATTAGTTGAGTTATTACTAAACACAAATATATAATACTTTTTTCTCACATATAAAAAAATTTTTTACAACTTTCTACGTTAATATTTATACATGATAACAAATGACATACAAAGAAACAAATCGCCTTTAATTAAAAAAAAAAGCATAAACCGTTGTAATTTTAAACAAAATCTAAGAGTTATTATTAATTTTAGTTGCTAAACTCATTTTTCATCCAAATAAGCCCTATAACTTTTCACACATTTAAAAAATAGACACATAGTGATGTAAGATTGATTTGATGGTTGAATTAAATGAGTTAAAAATAATAATGATATTACTAAATACACTTTATTAGAAACATTTCAATTTCAAGTCAGAAACATAGAAGAAGAAAAAATATTATATTCCTTTGACATTTGACGATGATAAATTATTTATTTGAGATGCTAGTTTAATAATAAAAATTAGTTTTATAATGTTAATGTATTGATTTCAAATTCATTCATAGAGTTATAAAATAATCATGTCACCTTGATTCTTAAAAATTATCTCTTCTCTATTTATTTATTTTTTTTAAATTTGAATTATTTAACTGAAAAAGAGTTGTTTTTCATTGATCAGAAAAACACAGCGCCGTATGTTGAAAAAGCAGCGACAACACAAAAGGGAACAAAAGAAACAAAGAAAGTAAAGCAGTATTGGATTGGACCACTATACTATCCCCTCATTTCCAGCGTTTCAAATCTATCCCCCACACCACACCCCTACCAATCCTACTCTTTCTTACTAATAACACATTTCCACTTTCACTTCCATCAATTCCTATGTAAAACCTACTCACAACCCAACTAAATAATTTATATAAATTCATCCTACAACTACCATTTGCTCTCACTTGTTGTCCCTTCATCTCTATAGACAATATTTTTTATAATGAGGTGTTACGAACCACGCGTGTTGTTTGTGTATGGCAAGAGAAAGTTGAGGAGCTTGTTTTGGAGGGTTAGAGCAGATTTCAAGAGGGAAATCAAGGGTTGGTCTAATAATAATAACAACAAAAGTTTCAACTATGACCCTTTTAGTTATTCCCTCAACTTTGACGATGGCAATTTTGGTTTCTTTTGCTGAACAAATACTATATTCAAGAGACGACCTCACAATATGTTTTGAATTTGAAAACTACCTAGCTAGAGGTTAACTAGTTTTTTTTTCTTTTTATTTTGCTTTTAAAATTATGTGGTTCTTGAATATCATCATATATGTAGTCTTGATTTGATTCCTTCTCGTGCTTGTGATATATCAAATCAAATGGGGAGATTTTTCTATTTGTCTTTTGTTGCTATACACAACTCGATATTTGTCGAAGAAATAAATGTTTGTTATCACTATGAGTTTATCGATATCATACTAAATCCTTGTGATTTTACACTATTTTGTGAAAGCTACCTAGTTTTCGTAAACAAGGCTGGCCCAATATGTTGTAAGAGGCCTAAAACATGTTTTAACTTTTAATGTGAGACTTTTTTATGTAGAGAAAAATAATATAAAAATTATTGATCATATAAAAAAAAAAACATGAAAGAACTTGGAAACGGTTCTAGAACATATATTAGTATATACTGTAGGTAGTAGTAACTAGAAGTGGAACATTGTCCATGACACTGACGAGTCATCAACTTACTATTAACCAAAGAAAAAGTAAACGACCTTTTCAAATCACTATAGTATATTTCTTAACGGGAATAATGATATACGTAGATTGTTGTAGCTTCTGATTCGTGACATTTCTTAAAAAAATTGTAAATATTATTAGTAAAGCTTGAGGTCGAAGATTAAATTATCTTTATTATTATTAGTTCAACCCGAAGTGAATAAATGACATGCTCTAGCCTCTAGCCCACAACTCTCTTGGGCCTTGCTTCTTGATACGTGCCCAAGATTTTGTTGTTGTCTTTTTTCGTTTTATATATCCAACTACTTTATTATATTATTTTGACACTAATTTAATACTAGCAATACATAAAATTAATAGTATATGTGTGAATAAAAAATAAAAATATGGGCCCAATAGAATGTAGGTTGACATGTAAACAGGCCCATTTACGAAGAAAAGAAAAAAAGTAATGAATCATCGCGCGCGAGGTAGCTTGAATGCAAAAAAAAAGGAAAATGTAAAGGCGCTAAAACTAAAATACCAATAAAGTTTTTCCCTCCTTTGGTTTTAATTTCACATCTCATATATAAATATTTCGAATACTTTGCCATTCATTTCATTTCAAATAAGATTCAGAACCAGTGGAGTGATATATAAATTAGGTTAAACAGAGATTTAAAAGAAAACAATACGAAATGGCAACGAAAGGTACGAAAAGGGTTGATGCCGTCGATTCTCGTGCTGCTTCCGTTCTTGTTCGTGCCAAAGATGGCAGCGCCTTCGCTCGGTGGTTAGTTATAATCGATTTCAATGGATTCACTTATTTTCATAATGTTCAATACTTGAAATTTTAATTACTGTTATTTATATGATCTCTTTGAATCTTTTCAGTGATGAGTGCAAAAAGGATGTGCCGGTTGCACTCATTAACATGCACAATTGTAGTCTAGAAGCCAAAATCAAAATGAACCTTGGTATCGTAATTGTTCATTTTTTTAATCATATTATTATATTATTTAATTAGATTGAAAATTAAAATTGAAGTGGTTGCTTTGTTTTCTAAGTTGTTTTGATTTGATTTGGTTGTTCAGATGCTCAGGTTGTTGAGCAAGCTGCTGAAGTGAAGAAAACCGAGAGGTGAAATTTTATGCCCTCATTTTGTTTGTGTGAAGGTTTTTTTTTACTTGTTTGTGTTTCTAATTTTGTTAATTGTTTGAAATATTGTAGGAAGAAGCCGAAATCGAAAGAACCAAGTGCAAAAAGGGCTAAAGTTGGGAAAGAGAAAAAGGTTAAAGATCCTAACATGCCCAAGCGTCCTCCCACTGCTTTCTTTGTCTTCATGTAAGGGTTTGTTGAAATGTTTGTGGTTTTTTGTTTCTATAATTTGAGTGGTATTATTGAGTGTTTTAATATGTTGCAGGGATGATTTTAGAAAAACTTTTAAGGAAGCAAACCCTGATTCAAAGGACGTTAAAAGGGTAATGAAAATTCTGTATAACTGAAATTGTTGTTTGCATTGTTTGATAAGCTTATGTAAGGATTAGTTAATTATTGGTTGAATTACTTGTTCTGAAAACAATAGGTTGGTAAAGAGGCTGGTGAGAAGTGGAGGTCTATGACTGATGAAGTAAGTTAGTTTAAAAATGACTTGTTTTGGTTTTAGTGTTTTTACTCTAGCTTTTAACTAATGTGGTGTTTATCAAATGTTGTGTTATGAATTGTTTAGGAGAAGAAGCCTTATTTGGATAGGGTTGTTGAACTCAAGGCAGAGTATGAGAAGGCTATGGAGACCTATAATGCTGCTGAAAATGAAGTATGATTTTGTTTTGTGGTTCTGAGTTTGTTTTATGTTGTGCCGTTGTTTGTTTTTGCTCTTATTTCTTAAGTGTTGCTTTTTGTTCAGGATCAAGAGGCATCTGATGAAAAGTCTGATAAGGAAGCCCCTGCAACAGGAGAGGTGGAAGAGTTGACTGATGAGGAGTAGTAGTGGCACTTTGGTGCTCTTCCAACCTGATTACTATGTTGAAATGATATGGCCGTTTGACTTAGTCTAGAACTGTATATTTTGGAACATGTCTTAGTTTTAGCGTTTTATATATAGGTGTCAATGTTTTTGTTGGCCTTGAAATTTCCGTGCAACATCTTTTTGTACTGTCCTATTGGAATATTCTTAATGCTAGTTACATGATTTGCTACAAGTGCTGTTTTGCCTTTTTATTTTACATCACATGCGATCATGCATACTGGTTCCAAGTGCATTTTCATGTTTCACATTTGCAGTTTTCCAATTTTATTTTTTCCTTGTTTGGAAGTACAGATTTAAAAAATCATAATTTATAATTAGGTTTATAATTGTTTAGCCAAATATACACTGAGATTTTGACTTAGCTTTGTTGTAAACCACGGAAAGCAATGTCCACGCATGCACGTGTCAGTGGTTTGCTGCAATATTTAAGTCTGCCCACATTATACAAGGCTTGTTGCAAAAACGAGCCAGACTGGCAGACTATCTTTTATCTCAAATCTAAAGTAATTTGCATAAATGAATACATGGTTTATCCAAAATTAAATTGAATTGTAAATTGAACTCAGCAATAAGCATTGTGCTGAATCTGGAATGAAAAATTTAAATATAGTTGGAGCCTATTCTATCTTGCTCGTGTAACAATAGTCATAAGGCATGAAAATATCTAATGATAATTTAGTCAGCATCTCACTGACCTATTGTCCCTTCTTTTTATCCCTTGCATGCCTGCAAGGGTTTGCCACATAAGCACATGTTGTGGGCATAAGCAGCTGCTGGAAAGATGTTGAATGGTCTTGTTTGTGGTATTTCTCCACATAGCCTGTTTGCCCTGAAGCTTGCATGCTTTAGGTTAGTGATCTGAGATAAGCTACCTGGGATTTGTCCTGTTAGTCCATTTATAGATATATCAAGCCATTGTAGTTTCTGCAACTGACCTAGGCTTGAAGGGATGTTTCCCAATATGTGATTTCTCGAAATGTCCAGTCTCTCAAGTTCCATCAAATTTGAAATAGAAACTGGGATTGAACCTGAGATATTGTTGCTTCCCAAGTTTAGCACCTTCAAACTAGTGCCTTCTACAAATTCTGGAATGTGACCAGAAATACAATTGTTTGATACATCTATTACCTCCAAAGAGTTGCTTTTCATATTATTTATGATTGTTGACAACGAACCTGTCAGTAGATTTGAATGCAAATCTATGGAAGACAACTCGGATGGCAATTTTATTGTTGAAATGTCAAACCTCAACTGGTTGTTTGAGAGCTTGACCTCTTGCAAACTGGACATATTTGTGAAGAAGTTTGAAATACCATCAACCAGGCAGTTATCTGATAGGTCTATGTAGCTCAAAGAGTCAGGTCTGACGAAGTGCGGAAGGTCCCCTTTCAATGCACAACTGGCTAGACGTACGTCTATAAGTTGCTTGCTTCTGATCCAATCAGGAACACTTCCTAGGCTGAGGTTATTATAAGACAGGTCTATAGACAAAAGGGCAGGGATGCCCTTGATGGGAATTGCTGGTAAGGGATCTGAGAGCCCATTTCTTGATAAATTAAGAGACCAAAGTTTCTGCAATTTTGATATGGATAGTGGAACATGCCCTGTGAGTTGATTGCCACTAAGTTGAAGACTTGTTAAGGATTTCAGACTTCCTATCTGATCTGGAATGGTCCCTGTGAGCTTGTTATAGCTCAAGGACAAGTCTAAAAGATTGACAAGGCTGAACAAGGAAATTGGAATTTTTCCTGTTAGTAGGTTATAGGATAGGTCTAGATTAGTCAAGTTTTGAAACTCCCCTACAAAATCAGGGATAGGCCCTGATAATAAATTGTAACTGAGGTCAAGGTAATTCAAATTTCTAAGGGTTTTAAAACTGAGGGGGATAGGACCTGATAGAAAATTTCTTGCTATATTAATTTGAGCAAGGTTTTTCAGATTCCCTATTGTTGGAGGGATCTGTCCTTTCAGATGGTTCCCACTCAATGAAATGGTCTGAAGCAAGGTCAAACGACCTAAGCTTGGAGGAATGAACCCTCCAAGTGAATTGTCTTCAAGAACTAGATGTGTGAGGTGGGTTAAATTTGAGAAGGTAGAAGGAATTCCTCCTGTAATATGCTTCATTCCACTTATCAACATTACCTCCAAGAAATGCAAATTGCCAAGTGCTGAAGAAAGAGTACCCTTCATATAACTGCCACTGTCTCTAACATCAGAATTTTGTATCTGCAACATGTTAACTCGCCCTGTAGATGGATTACATTGAACTCCTTCCCACCCTCCATCGCAGCAATCTCTACCTATCCATGTAGATAGAGTATCTGTTGTGTCCTTCAAAATGCCTGCTTTAAAGCTGAGAAGAGAAGCTCTATCTTCTTCTGAACAAATTGGTGTCTCTGGTGATGAAGATGTTTGTGCTGCAGTTTCTGAGAAGAAGTTACTGAGCAATGAAAATATCAGAAAAAGGTTCAAAACCCATGTGAAAAATTGCATTTTGAAAGGTGGGTCTTGATCAGATTAAGATTTTTCTCTGAAGTTGGGATCTGTCTGACAAGAGAACTTTGAGTTAGTAAAAGAAAATCTGAAAATAAAAAAGATGAACCAACATTTATAGTAAGAAAGAGAGTAGAAAAAGTACCACTCCGACATTGATTTATTCTATTTTGTTTCACGTAGACGGTAAGGTAAGATACGATGATGATAAGATGAGGTTGAAGTGTGTATCAAAGTTATAATTCTGTTTGAGATCTGCATGCAAGATTGTGCAAACTCTTTATTTATAGCTACAGAGGAAAAAAAGAAAAGCTTGTTACTGAAAGGAAAATAAATTTTTAAGATGATGAATGAAGGGTTTGATAAATTTAAAGAAGTTCACATGGTAATTTTGTGACCGTTTGATGGATCACGAGGATCCTTGGTGTATTCGAACGTTGGGGCGCACTAGATTCAAATTCTGTCAAGTGTTTCTGTTATCTTATATAAAATTTACCTTTTATACCGTCCACATGTTCCTTGCTTAGGAGTAAAAAGTACCAGTATCGTTTTCTCTTGTCTTGCTTGTAGAATAAAAAACTTATTTGAATTTTGTTAAATATTTTTTTATATGGTTCTTAATATTGAATATATTTTTTGTGGTTATAATATATGTTGAGAAAATCATGGTTAATAAAAAATAACTAAATTTTGTTCAATATTTAAACAATGATAAACAGACACATAATTTTCAATCATAGTTACTTTTTTATTTTTATAAATTCATTCATTGCTACTTACTTTGTGAGGCTGAATGAACCTTTACGCCATTGACATAGATTCACATATTTTTACTGCCTAGTTAACTAGAGATTGCCTTGTTCTTTACTTCAAGTTATGTTTTTATTATTATTACAAAAAGTTAAATTTAGATTAATGAAGACGCGACTTAAGATGAATTCACGACATAACAAAAAGTTAAATTGCAATTAGTTGTTTTTACTTCTTTTCCTTTTTTGGAGTAATACATTTATATATATATATATATATATAGGTAAGAAAAAATATTTGGATATAAGTAAGTAAAAAGTGGAATGACTCACTAAGAAGAGAAAAATAAGTAAAAAGTAAAAACTAAGTAAAGTGGAATGAATTCACTGTAAACTCATTGGATGGAGTTTAGGGGTGGACAAAATTTGAAAATTGAACCGAAATATTTGAAAATCGAACTAAATTGGTTTTCAGTTTTAAAAAATTGAACCGAATCAATTTTTAGTTTAAAAAACTGAATTGAACCGAACTGGTTTTAATTTAATTTTTTTGTTCTTATAAGCCAAATTTTACATAATTATCCATAATAATTTATATAAAAAAATTTGGTTCTAGTTTTTTAACCAAAAACCAGTTCGGTTCAGTTTTTTGAACTGAAAACCGGTTCGGTTCAGTTTTAATTTTAAAAAATCAATTCAAAAACCGATTCGGTTTAGTTCTGCAGTTTGATTCAAATTTTGATTTTTTTGAATACTCCTAGGACGGACAATGCATTGGACATTTGGTAGGTCTCTACTAAATTTATCCACATTGCATTACATTGATATTATTAATCTCAACGCATTTTCATCACATAAAAAATATTATGATTTATTATGAAAATTTATAAATATAATTGATATGATATTAACTTTGAATAAAGTTGAATTTAAATTATCCAATATAATGTTATTGAATAAATGTGAATGTAATTTTTTAGATGCAATTTAATTTATCTTCATATATATATATAATTATTATTACATTTAAATATGAAAAAATAAATTTCTCAACAATTATAAAAGTGTTAAATAATTTTCATTTATATTCTATTTTAAATACACATAAGAAAAATAAAATGTTTTTAATTTTTTTCATTTTGTATACAAATATTTAAAAGTATAAATAAAGTGATACTATTATAACTGTTATAAAAAATGGAAACATATTTTTCAAACCAAACACGCATAGAAAATGTAAAAGCTTAATAGAAAAATGTAGTAAAAGCTTAATAAATTTAAAAGTTTTAGAATATTTTCTCTTGTTATTAAAAAAAGATTCTAATACAAACAGATAAAAATATCAAAATTGTCAGGATTAAATATCATTTCCCATACAAATTTATTTATCATTTTTTTTAAACTAAAAAAAAATATCAATACTAAATAAATACATTCTTTTAAATTACCGA
>JBBPBO010000001.1:903601-1045223 GCA_037974295.1 Cicer cuneatum | reverse complement strand
ATTATTACTATTACGATTTGATAGATAGATAAATAAATTTGTCTTTTTTTTAATGTTAATTTCATTTTTTTTAAATATTTATATTGACATTCTTATTTCAAACAAATAAAATTGAAATTCAAAATTCTATCAATTTTTTTAATAAATTTGTATAATTTTAAAAAGATTTTGATTGCAATAATCATAATAATATAAAACTTCAATCATTTTTTTTTAAAATTAATTAATCAAGATATAATTCGAGTAAAATATATTTTAAGATTTTTGAAATTAAATACAAAATTATCTTAATTTATATCATAAAACTATATAAAAATTTATTATATTTTTTAATATAATACAATAAAAAAATTCATTGTTCAATTTTAAAAATTTCTAACTAAAAATAATCGAAATAAAATTATAATTAAAAAATAGTTCAATATCATAACTTCTACAAATATAATAATATAATGGACTAACTTAATAAAAAAATTAAAAAATCAATATAGTATTTCGTTATAATTTAAAAGACAATGATTTATCTTTCCGTAAATAAATTAACATAAAGCTATGTAGCTATCTTGCAGTGACGTCAATATTAAAACTCTATTTTGGTGCATGATGACAACAAATGACAGTAAGTGTAAAGCAAGGTATAGTAACAACTCGACTGGCCTAAGTAGTGTCATTTTTTGCAATATGCTTAACAGTTCTAGGCAGCTTGTATAATATTTTTCCGTTAATTTTCAATTGCCATTTAAATTATTTACTCATACTAATACTAGCAAAATCAATAAACCAGCTACTCTTGCTAGCATGTCATTTGATCTATTCGTTTTCAATAATTAAAAAAAAAGAAGTAATTTATTGCTTTTTATCTATCTATTTACATTTTAAAATCTGTTCGATTTGATTTTGTCTTCACATTTTTTGACGTAAAATAATAATGTGATATTTTGAATGACGTAACATTCAATATGAAGATATATAATCATTTAAATAAAATAATTATTTACATATCATTAATTAAATGAATAATTTTTTAAGTTGAAAATGAAGTTTTTAGTGAGTTTTCTTATAATATTATAAATGTTAATTATTTTACTTCATTATATTATATCCGATGCCATTTAAAATATAATATATTATTATTTTTTTAGTTTAAAAATCTGAATAAAAGACTATAACTTATAAATTTTAAAATAATGAGACTATTTTTAAGAATTTAAGAAACAAAAACTACGATTAAACTAAAAAATTAACGTAAAAGCAATTATCACTGTTTGTTTTCAGAAAGTAGGATGAATATTAACTTTTCCTTCTAAGTAAGTATGCTTAGCTTGCTTACTCTCCATTACTACAGCACAATTTTTGTTTGCTAGGATCATTTAAGAATAATTAAAAGAGTCCCCTTTATACTTTGTTTGTGGTTGAAAAACAATAATGCTTCTACATTGTCCTTTTAATCTGGAAATTGTTATTCATTGACTACTCTTACTTGTTGAGGCAAAAGCTCTATGCTTAATCTCAATTAACATTTTTCTTTTGCCAGTTGGTTTCTCTCTAAAAACAAAATTAGGGTTTGTTTGTTGTATATTTTTTTAAAAAAATAGTATTTAATAATATAAAGATTATTTTTTTGAATTTTTTTTAAAATAAAAATTATTTTATAATTGTCTATTATAGTAAAAAATTTCTTTTTACGAAAATTTGCAGTTATAAAAAATTCATTAAACTATAAAATCCAATTTGAGTCGATTATCTATTAAATACATAGAGAATAATGCTTTTGTAGAAAAATGAATATAAAAAAATCACAATTTTATTCACAAATAAAGATCTTTATTGTACATTTAAGTTAATAATTAAGTCGTTTTTTTCTTCCTGTATCATTAAGTCTCTTTTAATTCTTTAGTTTAACATATTATGAGTCAACTTAAATACTTATCAACAAGTATTTATGAAAAAGACACTACAAACTATTGAAATACTTATGAATCTCCTAAAAAAATATTTTTTTATCTCATATAAATATATTTTTTTTATTAGGTGAAGATTCATAGATTTATTTTAGTAAAAATCTCCAATATTAAAAGGTAACCTAAACTCTTGAACCTAACCAAATTTGAACTCAAACTAGTGTATCAGAGATTTGCAATATTAAAAGTTGAAGTTGGTGGGGCAGCTATTTGAAATTGAAAAAGAAAAATCCCAACTTATTTCAGTTAATGACTGCTTAATCACTAGATTATATTGTCTTATTATCAATCTAATCACATACCATAAGTCCAAAGTCCAAACAATCATTTTCAACCATCTGTACCAGTTGGGCCACTGGCCAGTGGGAGAGTGGTGTTTGGTGAATAAATAGTGAACTCATGGGCCATGCTAGTCCCTGATATATACTGTAGTCGGTAAGAATAAATTTTTTTTTTATTTCTAATTTTCAATTAATAAGTGATAATAATATTATTTAAAATAAATTATATTAAAATTTTGGTATCTTTTTATTGAGTACTATAATTACAACCATGCACACTTTTCTTAATGAAATTAACAAAAAATTTAAAATTTATGAGACTATTATTTAATTAATAAAAAATGATAAATTTGTAAATAAAAAAGTTTAAGTAAAAATTAAATTCATATGTAACACTTAATTCAATTGAAAAATATATATAGATATATTGTTATGATAAATTTATTTACCGTTTCATGTACAAATAAAAAAATTAATTTAAAAAAAAATGTTATATCAAAACTTGATATACTTTTATAAATACGCATAGATATTTTAAAATATTTATTTATTTAATTAAATAAAAATAAAATAGTTTATATAAATGATAAAATTGAAAGTTTTTTTTTACATTAAAACAGTATTTCCTTTATCTATAAATATATATATATATATATATATATATATATATATATATATATATATATATATATATATATATATATATATATATATATATATATATATATATATATATATATATATATATATATATATAATGTTAAACCACCCCCACACCATTGGTTCATTGAATTCAACATCTGCTTTTTACTATATTTTTTTTGGGTGAAATTACTATTTTATATTTAGACTATAGGAAAAAAATTATTGCGTGAAGACTTCCATAAAATTGGGTCTTAACTGCCGACTTTACTATTCATACTTGTAAATGATAAAGTTTGAAATTGAAGTCATGATTTACGACGTAATTAATAATTATATCCACTTGGGTCATGATAGTGCCAAAAAGGCATTGTGCTCACAACAAGTTGCGGTGCTTTATTCTCTATTTATCTCTTTGTGCTACCCTGTTTTTAATAATAATATTTGTTATTAAATTTATGGGTTTGTTGGTTACGGTTTTTTAAAAATGATTTTAATAATGTTTTATTAAAAAAAAAATAAAATATAACTTCAAATAAAAAATTAATTTTAATTTTTCATAAAATATAAATTTTAAATATTTCATTAGTTGATACGACTATTTTTAAATAAACAAAATTTCAAATAATTAAAATGAGAAATAGTAGCTTTTATTTATTAATTTGGGATTGAAATAGTGTTTCTTCTTAAAAATGATTCAAAATTGTATGGATATAGGTTGCGCTGATTGCGCTTTCAACGACATTGGTCCATGTGGGACGATTGTGGTTAAACTGAAATTTGGATATTGCAAACTTTGAATATATAAAAAAGACTTTTAGGACATGGTCCCAAATTTCTTAAAAGCTAACATTATAGTCCAAACCTGTGTTTGATATCAAGGGGTCCTACGAGACATTTGCCATCCGTTGATTTATAATGTTGGTTAAAAAATGACGTATGAAAAAATCTTTTATAGGACAGACAAGGAGACTAGTTTAAGATAGGGAACATGGAAATGTTTAAAGAAAAATAGAAAGGGTAACGTGTTTCCATTTTCAAAAATCTTACTATTACTCTATCAACTATGATGTTGTTGGTGTAGAGGCTATTCTCGTGAGGCCATCTCTAGATTTCTGTGTTTTTATTTATTTGAATTCAATCTTTGGCTCCTATATTGTTTATTAGACATTGCATCGATCCAACATTACACAAATACTTTTTAATTCGGATAAACATTAATTTTTTTTTTGAAGAATATTTAAATTATAAAGGAGATGTCTATAATTATTTTGAATTTATCAAATTTAGTTTGAATTAAAAAAGGAAATGTAATGCATCATTCGGTGGGTTATCTCATTGTTAATGATGCAAAGGAAAGCTATAATTTGATGCAAACAAGTTCCTCTATTTTTATGTTTCTGTTTTGTTTTTTGATCTAATTTTAAAATTATTTTACACACAAATTTTAGAATATAAAAATTGCAATCAATTAGGACCACAATGTCGAATACTCTACTCCATGTGACAATTGTAAAATTGGTAACCTTTTTTCTTACAAAATTTTGAAAGTAAAAAATCTCCAATCACTTAAACTTTGAATATGTTGAAAATGTTATCTATTTTTACATTTAATTATAAGCAGACATCTTAATTTTACTTTATTTCGGAACTTAATATAGAAAACAATAAAAATAAAAAGTTTTCAGACTAAATAGAAATTTGTACATAGATTAGTTATTAATACATTCAATTCCAAACAATTTGAAGTTGACATGTAAAGTTTAAAGCTTTTGAAATAGGAAGCATCCCGTAAACTTGAAGGGTAAAGGCTGAGAACTCCTTCATCGTGCTGCCAAACTGGGAAATTCCTCAATTGTGTGAAAACCTTTGAATTGCCTAAAAAAATAACAACAACGCCACCATAAAAAAAGGAATTATATCCACAGTATGCATATATTTAAATCTTAAGTTATATTCAATATATATGTTGCTGGTCTCACTTTTAAGCCATGGATTAACCAATCACTCCATCTCTTCACTGCATGCATGCCTCATGTACCTCAAGAAGATTCAAGTTGACTAGTCATGTTTAGAGTCTTTAGGAAAAATGTATAAGTGAAGGCATCTTCCTGAAGCTTCTCAAATCTACATTCACACAAAGAATACCAAAATATAAATAAAATTACAGCACACTGAGTACGTTTGAGAAAATTATTCGAAAGTGAAATTGTCTTTAAAGAGGGAATGTAAAGGTGGAGCGGTGGAGCCATTTTAAAATTTTAATGGTTTAAAAATCACTTATTTTTGAGTCATAAAAATCATGTATATTAAATAAGTAAATGTATTATTATTCTCTCACTTTATACTTCATAGAGAGTTCAACACTAGTTCTACATTTAAACTCCTGGGAAACAACTTGGGAGTTGGTTCATACAAGTTACAACACATAAAAGGTGCTTCCATAATTAATCATTGGGAAAAATAATCTATAGCTTCTTTCTAACTCGACCACAGATGTAAAAATCCACATCGCTCAAACATAATCAGATTACTCAGAATAACGTACTTAAAAGACTTACAAAATCAACACAGCACCTTTATTAAACTAAACATTACCAATTTCCCCAACCGTAATCAAAACAATAGAACAAAGAAGTAATTGTAAAACACAACAAATATTAAACAGAACAGCTGTAGGTTATACTTTACCTTCCCGACTTCGAAAAATGTCCAGCACCAAGCTCGCATTTAAACAGAAGTAAGTTATCATCAGTTTTCATATCCCTCAGTTTTGCCACAAACTTTGCAGGTTCAGAATACAGAACACGTGGGTCTACAGCATATCCAGGCAGAGATGATAAGATGCTAATATCACATGTAAAATCAAAATATAGTTTTCCAGCCAAATTATTACTAACAGCTAAGTAGAGCGCTTTGGCTTTACATAATGAAAAAAGAATAGTTTCGTGACAAGAATCAGATATGCTTACCATTTAATCCAGCTGTAACAAGAATGTGTGGGTAACCCTGTGCCTTCACCTGCATAGAATGAGAAATAGAAAAACAAAGCATGATTTCCAAAAATTATGATCCAATAAAAATAAATAGGCATTAAAGGTTACAGGCCATCAAGTGCGGTCTATGTTCTCACATTATCAACAGGGGAATATGACTTCATGTAGAAGTAGAATTCCTCCTTCCTAGGATCACCCCATTCCTGCAGTAACATAAGGAAATAATCTCAATTACCAAAAGAAAAACGAGAAATCATTACATTCAATTTTCAGTGGACTTGCTTAAATAATATAATTCAAGAACTTTGATGGCACACATATAATAAAACTCACATACTTTAATAATCTCAGAAGGAATATAGGCAGCTATATATATAGCACCTCTTCTTAATACCAGTTTAAAGGCTAAACAAATTCTATGACTATGACAGCCAAGAAAGTTTGTGGGCATGACACATTTGCTCGTTTGTTTTCACAATGAAAATACCTTAAACACGTCAAGCTGGAAGCTACTATTTGTAACTTCATGGAAACCGCAGCAAAATTGTTTTGGGAAGTGAGAAATGGAAGCACACCAGACATCCAAACAAGTAATTACACAATTATATGATGCAGCAGAAATGATTTGGTTCATTTTTTCTGAATCAATTTGGTTGCCAACATTATAAAACAGTAACGTGAGACAGGGATGTAGCTGTGATTTCTCCTAAATGGAAAATCACCAACAGGATTGACAGTGAAGGGGGCCAGTGTCATGAGAGAGAAAAATAAGGGAGGTTAATGATCAATTTAAAACTAGAAGGGAGGTGTGATATTTAACCGGATTTCAGGGGAGGTGAGTGTAATTTCCACTTAAATTAACACATCTGACACTCTGCCTTCACAATACAATAATTTTTTTAAAGCTGAAAACTCAAACAGGAAGCACTCAGTTGTCTTTTTTGTAAAAGATATTTTCCTTTCTCACAAGTTACAACGTATCTTCAAACAATTCATTAAAAATTAATAATGCAAAGAATAGGAGAATTCATCAGGGAAATATAAACCAATGCATTGACGGATTCGTCTTCACTGAAAGTGATGCTTTCTTATGCTTCACAAGGGAAACAATAAGCACATTAGAATAAGACTATATCTCTCAATTTTAATTGACATAATGATTGAATGTCAGAAAAGGAAAATCTAATTTCTAGGATCCAATTAATCGGCATTGAATCATTTTCACATGTTGGTATGGAATGGCAGACTAAGTGAAAGAAAATTACCTCCCATTCAGCAGTAGTGAGAGGAATAGTTGGATCAAGCATTGTCGTCACGACATCCACAAAAGGTACTCCAGCAACAGCCGCCTTGAATAAATCTGGTCTCATATTAAGAACTCCACCAATTAGCAAACCCCCAGCACTTCTTCCTTCTATGCAAAGTCTTTCCTTGGAACAGAATTTTTTTTCAATTAAATGTTCGGCACTTGCTATAAAATCAGTGAAAGTGTTCTTTTTCTTCAACAGCTTCCCATTCTCATACCACTGCCTCCCCATTTCACCACCTCCACGTATATGAGCTATAGCATATATAAAACCTCGATCTAACAATGAAAGCCTTGATGACTTGAAACTGGGATCTATGCATACCTGTCGAAATTTTAAGGTCAATTAAATTTATAATTTCAAGTAATAAACATTCATGTGCTGCATTGGCCAGTACAAAATCAAAGCAAAGATTTCAAAATTGGCATTGTTATGTGCAATTTAATTCAGATAAACTGTTGTTACTCTTCATTTACCTCATAAGACCCATAGCCATAAAGTAGTAATGGATCTGATCCATCAAGCTTCACAAGATCTTTTCGGTAAACAAGTGATATGGGAATCAAAGTTCCATCCCTAGCAGGTGCCCACTGTCTTTCAGTGACATATCGTGTTGCATCAAAACCTCCTCGATTAAGAACCTGACAACAATAGGAGGAAAACCTGTCACTATCATCATAATAATTAGATTAAATTACTCCGCATGTCCTTATAGTTTTATTAAATTTTTAAATAAGTCTCTAGGATTTAATTTCATAAGACCTGGTGCAAAATTGAACAGCTTGGAGTTTAACTCCCCAATGAACTTACTGGGTCAATCTTCTTCAAAACTGAAACGCCGTCATTCATATCGTAGTCATACACAGAGTCAGGTGTCTTCAATGAGCTATATGAAAATCTTAAAATACTTGACGAAAACTCTGACTTTGAAGCATCCACTGAGTATACTGGATCGATAAAACTAACCACCTGACCACTTTCAAGACTCCTTAGTGGTTCCCCAATAGATGGAAGGTGATAAACTATTATTTTTGGTAGACCATTTTCTCTCTCATATGCAACAAGATGATCACTAAAAAGTTGTATCTCCTGAATTTTCACACTAAAGAAAATTCAATGTAAATTTTGGTTAGGGTCAAAAACCACACTCCAAGAATTTCCATTCTTTACATTTTTATTCATGTTAACAATTTTCAGAATAAATTAAGGATGCTGATTGTTGAGAGATGATAAGCATCATCATATGAAAATAATGCAACAGCAAACTAGTTTACGGTACAAACTGCATAGCGTAGATAAAACTTTTAATCCCCAAAGGTAATTGTTATGGCTTTTGAAAATGGAACATATATCTAGTATAAAAAGTAAGAGCTATTCAAGTTCTAGTGGCCCAACATTTTTGGAAAGCATTTCATTAATATTGTTGTACATCCTTGAACACACAATCTAGTGACCTCACATTCAAAAGTCAAGCTCAATGACATTATAAATTACTCAGATTATGTCGAAAATAAAGGAAAAAGCTAAGTAATGATACAAAATTTGTGTTACCTTTCTCTGTGGGGAATGAGAACTGTAGTTGTGGAGGTGTCGTTGACAGCACAAGCTACAACCTCTGAATTGAAAAATTGATCACTTCTCCTCTCAATAAAGAAATGATCACCACGATGGCTGACAGTAGTGGCAATACCATCCACACGTTGTGTAAGAACTTTAAGACCTTCTTCAGGTTTGGAAACATCAAGATAAAAATTGAACCTTGTATTTTTACTTTCTGATGCAACAAACAAATATTTCTTGCTCTCAGAAACTTCAAGGTCGAGAGAAAATGTATCATCCTTTTCCTCGTACAGACAAGTATCTTTTGATTGTTCTGTTCCCAACACATGAAGCCATGCCTGTATCACTTAAGACATTAGCATAACATGGCAAATAAGATAATCCATTTGCAGTGAAATAATAAACAATCTTAAACTTATATACGCATAAGGTAAATTATAATGGTTTAAAGGTGAGGCGAAAAACAAAAGGAATTTGGTTATGGCATACAAAACTAATTGTCAAATAAAACCTTATATGTGTGTGTTTGTATGTCTGTGCCATGTTGAAGCAAGACTTGGGGTTGCATTTGTTTCAAAATTAAAAATAAAAAGCAATTTAATGATTTTTGGAGCCTTTTTTTTTTTAATTTTCCTTCTGAAGCTGCTATTTTTTGGCCTATGAGAAAAGCATTAAAGAATAAAAACAATTTTGTTAGAGATTTTTGTTTATTTCTGATTTTTTTTCTTGGCAAATGTTATGTTTTCTGAATTGAGCTCAGGACCTCCTGCTTAAACCTCCTTCAACGTCCTTAGCTTACCAACCGAACTACCTACGTGGGACTATTTCTGAACTTACCTAATAATTATAAAACCTTGTTAAACATTTTTTTTTTAATTACTATGTACTTTTTCCTTAAAAAAGCTCAATCCGATAATCAGTCAGAACTGGTGTCCAGCTATGAATTGAGCAGAAATCGTTCAGTTTCAGTTGCAGATTGAAACACATTGTAACCACAAATCTCATCTTCTAGTTTTCCAGCATCTTTATCTGGCTAAATTAGCTTCTTATTCAATTTGGTCAGTTTCAGTGGCAGATTGAAACACATCGTAACCACAAATCTCATCTTCCTGTTTTACAGCATCTTTATCTGGCTAAATTAGCATCTCTTTCAATTCAACTAGTTTCACTCCTAAAAAAATGAAATTGAAACACTATTCAAGGGCAGTGAACATGTGAGAAGTTCATAGGATCATGACTACGGTTGTTTGGACCTATGAGGGAAAAAAATCAATAAAAGCTCTAGTTTAAAGAGTTGATAAGATGGAGGATAGCCTAATAATTTGAGGGAAATTGAAACCAGAAAAGACTCTTAATGAAACCATGAAAAGCTTTGGTAGTTGTTATTATTGTTGAATAAAGGAGAATATCCCACCTTGTCAGGCCTAAGAATATTATCCATTGTTATATAAACTAGAGCATCATCACCAGCCCATGCAAGGTTTGATGTTACACCAACAAGAGGCTCTCCAATTGGAGCTTGAGTCTCAACATCCATGACATAAACGGTATATATTTCATCTCCTTTGGTATCTTCTGCATATGCTACCAACTTGTTATTTGGGCTAATCTGAAAAGAAATACATTTTAAAATAGAATAAAAGCAGGTTGGAAGTTAGGAAACAAAACAGAAAAAAGCAAAATAAAAATGCCATGATAATGATACAATCTATAATAACCTCAAAAGAACCAATACTGTAGTATGCATGTTGTTGTGCCTTGATATTCTCATCCAAAATAACATGCTCACGGGGAGCTTCAGGTCCTGTGGGCATGATGTCATTAACAGATGGAAACTTTTGGTTTTCCGGTATAAGGCGCCTACAATGTTGAACATACTCTTTCCCTTCCAAAGTTTTTGAATAATAGTAATAAGGCCCTTTGCGAATGGGTGCAGAGACATCCTCCTCCTTTATCCTTCCTCTTATCTCAGCAAATAGCTTATCTTCAATTTTCTTGGTTCCTAAAAAATTAAAAAATGTGAATAATATTCTCAAGTAATTTGAATTTTTTTTCTCAAAAGCCTGCTTAAGTTTGTTTATATAGATATAGCAATAAGATTTCCAAGTCAGCACCTTATAGTCATTGAGCCTTCACCCTTTGCACAATGAACCAATGTTTTAAAAATCAAATTGATCATCAAACCGATGAGACTTTCGGGTCATGGTTCAATTGCCTTAAACTGCTTGAACCTGGACAAATCTGCAATTGAACCACCAAAATAACTAAACCGCGGTAAAGGCTGGTTCAAGGTTCAACCAATTTAACAGTTCGATTTTTGAAACATTTCCACGAACCCTCTCCAGACTTGGTTTGTGTGCAGTCACAGTCTTTGTGACTGTACGCCGTCACACAATCTACGTCATCAAATCAAGATCGGACGGCTCAGATTTAAATGTTGGAATTTTTGGTTAAAAACAAAATCAAAATTTACATTTAAATCTGTTTAGCTGTCTTTACTTAGTGTTTACTTAACAATGTCATATTTGCATAAAATAATTAGAAATCCAGAACCATTTCAAACCAACCAGTTCGGAATACATTAAAATTAAAATTGGTTAGGTTGTTGAAGCTAAACCAGTTCGGTTTAAAGTTTGAAACCGGTGCACTGAATTAAGTAAATGCACTTTTCCACAGTGTTGCTTACAGTGTCCCACCACAATCCTATCATAGTACTATTATCTAAATTATAAAATAATAATAATAATAATAATAATAATAATAATAATAAAAAATAATAAATAATTAATGCACTGAAAACGATAGAAGATAAGATAATGAATGAGATAGGATTGGTACCGGACATGACGGAATTGGTGTAGGCATTTTCCTGGGCGAGGTAAGAGAGTACATCGGGATCGGAGCGGGAATCATCTCGGAGCCAATAGTAGTTATCGATCCTCACATCGCCGAACAGCTCCATAGCGTGTTCTACCTTCTTCGCCATCGGAGGAACCGGAGACTGAGAGAGCGGAGAACTCATCGAACGGCGGTGGTAGTGGTGAGAGAGTGCAACGGAAGGAAGAGAAAGAGTGGAGGAGTAGAGGAGGGAGACAGTTAGAGGAATGCAGAAAATGCGACCAATATTTAAGCCAAGATTTTGATGTACCATTTTTTTTTATCGTTCTTTATTTGGGTTTCAAATTTTTTCAAGTAATTGCCTAAAAAAAAAAATGTTTTTTCAAATAATCTCGCTTTTTGCCTTTTTTTTTTCCTCCTAAAATATTATGACATGGTATGTAATTTATATGATGCAATAAATATGATTTTTCCGTAGTCTTGATGCTTGAAGGGGGAGAAAAGAGAGGTTAAGTTTAAAATAAAAATGAGGGGTTACTCTGTCTGTCCAGCAATATTCTATTTAATTATTGCATTGGTGGTCCATTTGTAGTTCTATACTATATTACTATGTGTGCACGGGACATATTTATATTTTTGCTAAACTCTAAACCCTAAAAGCTAATTATTAACGTGTTTTAAATATTTCTTAGACATATAAATTAGAAAAATAATAATACAATAATAATTATAGATTCTAGTTATTAAAATTAACTGATAACTTATAATGGATAGTTGATAAGTTAATTGAAGTGTATAGTAAAATTAATAATTTAATGATATAAAAGAATATTTTTTATTAAAAATCAAATTTATCAATTAATATTTAAAATACTTTAAAAGTAGTAATTTAAAATTTATTTTTTATGAATTTAAAATTTATCAATCTTATATATTTTTATTATTTTATTTATTTTATTTATTTTAAATTAAAATAAATAAATAAATTATTTTAAAATTTAAATTGTTTATAAATAATTTTAAAGTATAATAAATAATTTATTTATTAATCTGATATATTTTTTATATAGCTAATTTATATATTTTAAATTATAATAAATAAATTATTTACTTTAAATTATTATTTATTAAAATTATTTTAAAATTGAAATAATTTATAAATTATTTTTTGTTTGTTTTCTGTAAAGATATCTTAACGAATATTCAAACTTAAATTTACCACTTTGTGAAATTATAACTGTTTCTTTCTGCTAGACCAACTTCTGTCGGTAAAAATAAATTATTTATTTTGAATTATTTTTAAAAATTTATAATAAATAAATTATAAAAAATAATAATTTATAAGTTATAAACTCAAAAATTGGTTATGTTATATATTCATACATGATTGTTAACAAACAAAACAAAATTTAGAACATATAAACTCGTAGTTAAAACTTTGATAAATTTGGCGGTTCAATGGCGCGTATTGAAGAAAAGCTGCTTAATTGAAGAAAAGCTGCTTAATTGACAGAAGGGTTTGATAACAAAATCAATAACATTTTCCATCCTCTCTGGCTTTTCACTCCACCTCACCAAGAAAGAGGTACACCACCAACAACAATGAAATGTAAAAACCATATTTTTTCTAGCACCTTTTATTGCCAGCAGGCGTCACCAACTTTACTTTGTTTTCCAGTAAGATAAAGAAAAGCATTTGCATTAAAGATAATAATATTCAATATTCACTTAAAAATGAAATAAACGAAACATAACACATTAACAGTACTTGTTACAACATGCTGATGCCTCTGAGAGTCACCACCATCAACCTCAGAAAGTGCTTTCTTGATGTACACTGATGACATTACTCATAAGCCACCACGAATCTTAAGTCATGTTTTCATTAAACTGACAATTGGTAAATGAAGATTCGTCTTCCAAGTTCCATTTTGCTTTTATCTGATCACTTCCATGGTCACATATCAAACAGCCGGTTGTAGGAACTTTCTCGCAGTTATTTTATCATATTGTATGCAGTCAATGGAGCTATGCTTTCATTCACCTTGCATACCGTATACAAAGGCTGAAAGGTATTGTTAAATGGCTTGATAGAAACTTCGAGCTCTTTAATTTTTCAGGACACTGGATTATCGATGTTAAGAGAAGGAATATTTTCCGTGAAATCTGCAGTGTTAGTCAAACACGATGGTTTGGCTCCGCGGTAGTAAAAGAAGGCCATGATTTTTGACCACTCATCTGCATTGCGAATCGCTGAGAATCCACCAAATGAAAATTAATCACAGTCAGATAAAGAGGAACAAATAAATGGAAAAGATAAAAAAGTTATTGAATATTTTTTGGTAACAGAGTCATACCTTTATCCCGGAATAAAATCTTCCCTGCTTTAGTAAAGATAACCTCCGGGAAGGTCGAAACTTTAAGTGCAGCAACTAGTTCAGTCTCAACAACAGCATCAAGCGCTACACACTTTCATATGATATATAATAGGATGTGAGACATAAAATCCATCATTGTAATAAAATAGCTGAAACCAAAGGAATGATTGTATTGTATGACTTTACTAATTCTTACTCTTGGTGAGGGTAATCTGCAGCTCCATATGATATGCACGGCCTTCTCTAGTTCATCTCGAATTCTTTCATTGTCCTTTGGCCTAAAAATAGAAGTGAAAAAGTTAGTATAAGGATTGTTTTGGACTTTCTTGATTGTAAACATGATATGGAGCATTACAATTTCAAAAGCATAATAGCAATGTCATCCCTCATCAGACAGACCCAATTAAATTATCTTGAAGTACTATAGCCAAATGCAGATGCTATTTGCACATAAGGTTGAAAGGTAAATAGAACATCCCTAAGAGCCCATTCCAAAAGATGAAAACGAAACAACACGCATGCTAGTATGAGAGTACAGTTTCTCAAATGTGACTCTATATAGTTAGTTACTACTTGTTTATTGTAAACTCTAAGCTATTGTACAGCTTAAATAACAGCTATAACTAACAGTGTTAGTTAAGAGCAGTCTCTTGTGTATTAATACAAGTTCTTGGCATCTGAATCATAATAGAAATACATACGCATTGCTTTTTCTCAGACCAAATCTCTATTCTCTCTGAAACATTCAGAAATCTAAAAATGCTCACTTTGCACACATAATAAAGTATTCAACTGCAGGAAAACTAAATCAAGAAAAGCAATCGTTGAAGCAATGTAAGAAGTAAAAACGGGCCAGCTACAAATAGCAGACGCCTCAGACTAGAGTTCTCCAAAATGACCATTATTAATCGTAACATACATGTAACTCTGCGGCATGCTTATAAGAACAGACAACAATGAAGCAGTCAGCAAAAAAACAACAGTTTTGGATATCTTTCCATTCAGCTAATTATAACTGAAGCGACTACAGGGCTAAGGTATAGACATTTTTTTTTGACTCAGCTAAGATACATACTGAAGAAAAGTATAACATGTTGAGATTAAATTAGATGTAGAATTAGAACAAACCTTCTATAACGATTGTGCACAAGAATAATCAAGGGACTTATGTCTTTGAACACAGTTTCATCCCATTCTGCAGTCTTTATGTCTTTGATGGGACGGATGTAATTGTCATCTTGCCACACTATTTGCTTATCATCATCAACATCAACATCATCCTTATCTTCTTTCTTTTTGTTTTGGATGGTAATCTTGTCGAAGAACTGGCCGAGGCTGAATCCCCAACCATCAGCATCTTCAGGCCAATTAGGATCCTCCTCTTCCACAACAAGTTGGTAATCATTGAGAAGCTTTTGCATTTTCTTCTTCTTTTCGTCAGTGTCTACAACCTCTTGAATATTAGGTTTCTTATCCATAACCTGTCTAATTTTCCTCCTCCATTCCTGTCTCTCTTGAAGATTCATAACATAAGGGTCATTTTGTTTGGAGGGAGAAGGTGCATCATCATCATCATCATCATCAACATCAGATTTGAGTGCTTGAACTCTTGTTGCTCTGGAATCACCAATCTGTTTCAGGGAATTAAAAAAGTTAGTAGCAGGTTGACAAATTAGTATTGTTTTAGAATATTTAGGAACAGAGAAATTGATGTACTTGCCTGCTGCAAAGAGTTGAAATGAAAGAGTTTATCCTTGTAAAGAGAAAATGAATTGGGCATCTTCAAGTTTAAATATTTCATTGGCAAAATCAAAGATGAGAAAGGGAAAGTGAGTGACATTTCTTCAAGCGCCTCCTCCGATTAACGCCAATTTCGATGCTGCTTTATTGTTTCTCTTCGGATACTTACAACTAAATGTTCACAGATACAGGATAACAAATATTACCATCTAATCCCTTAACTTTTGTATTTTATAAGTAAATATGCAAATTCATACTCAAGCTTGCAAATCGTCAAATAAATTATTTTTGTGTCTCAAATCATTCTTTTATGTAATTTTTCCTCAATCTTTTTATATAAATAAATGATTTATACCCATATATTTTTTTTTATCTCGTCAATTAAGTGGGAGATTATTTAATTTTCTTGTCTCGATATAATTTTCGTTTTATTTAGATTGATGAATTAACTTTGATAAAAATCAAATAGATTCAATAAGTAATTTTAATAAATTTATAGATATTTTATTGTTAGGTGCTACTGACTTAAACGTTGTAAGTTTGTTTATAGATTTATTGTTTTTCGTAAATTTGTATTTGTGTTTAAGAAAAAAAATAAAAAATATACCAATAGTTAAAATAAGTAATTTAATAAAATAATACTTTTTTTTTTAATAATTGCATTTTTTATATGCGTGAAAGAAATATTTTTTTTTGAGAAAATTGTATAATTTCCACTGTTGCCAATAAGAAGGAAAATTATTGAATTTTTGAGAAATTAAATTACGAAATTTGCAATAATATTAAATATTTAGGGGAGGGAGAAGAGAAAAAGACGAAAGAAGGAAAAATCTCAAAAAGAGGAACGCGACAGCATTCATTGTTCGACGAGGTAGGGAGCTTCTTTCGACAAAAGTTTATTTCTTAATATATGGTTTTGGTTTAGGGTTGTATCGTAATATTAGAAAACTGGAAAAGGGTTTTAGTAATGCAACCATTAATTTGTCATATAAGAGTATTTTCGAATATTTAATGGTTTCTTTGATTTTATGTATAGATTAAGTGTGTGTAAAACCATGGAAGAGATGTTGGGTTCAGCAACAACAACAACAACAACAACAACAATCAACTCTTCTAATATAGGGTTTCAGGTTATTTGTTTCTTTCCCTATTATTCTTTTTCTTCTTGTTCTTGTGATTGTAAATATAATTTGGGACGGTGTTACTGTGATCTGCAGCTATTGAAGAAGCAAGGTTGGAAAGAAGGGACTGGTCTTGGAATCTCTGAGCAGGTTTTGTTTCTTGCTCTCTCTCTTTTGCCATAAAATGGAATTAGCTGCCAAAAATTCTTGTCAATGATTATGGAATCATATCTTTTAGCTCTTCTGTTACTTCATGCCCTTTTTTAATGATACTGTGTCCCTCTGAATGGGGAAGTTACCTTTAAGGTCCTTAAATTTGTAGAGTAAATACCCCAAAATGATTCATGGAACTGCAACCCTCTGTTGGTATTTGCAGGGACTAGAATGACATTAAATTTGTGATATTGGGATTAATTTTAATGTTGAGGTACAAACTTGATTAAAACATTTTGCAATTCTAAGGGCCATTTACTCTAAATTTGTATTTTGTCAGTCAAGTTAATTCTTAGGTCTGGGTCTTTCTGCCCTAATTTAATTGGCACATTCAGGGACTAATTTAACCAGGGAAATGCATATTGGGGAACTTTGGGTTAAATTAGTATTAATATTGAAGGTATAATAATTGATGGAATGCCTAAGCAGAACTGATGGGAACAAAGTTATGCTTGTTTTCTCATCGCAATTCCAAAAGTAACTCTTAAGATCGTTTTTCAGTATTTCTCTCATATCCATAATTTAGTCTATCTTGATCATAACAAAAAGGTTTTGGAACTTCCTTGCAATAATTCGAATGAATAAATTTAATTTGGAAACAGGGTAGATTAGAACCTGTGGAAACTCATGTGAAGAATAATAAACGAGGTTTGGGAGCAGATAAAGTGAAGAAAAAGGCTGTCAAACCTGATCATGGTGATTTCTCCAAAGGAGACAATAAGCAGGTACTTTTTTCCTTACAGTTTGCTTTTGTTTCCAAAGGTTTTGGTGGTTGTTATTAACAATTTACAATAATAAATAACTATGCAAAATGGTGCTGATTTTTTCATTTGGAACTGGAAACTTACAATAGTCCCCAAATGTTTTCTTATTTAAGGTAGTACTAGTTGCCCAGATTAATTTATTGAGATAGATTGTAAGAACAAAGGATGACATATAGAATTATGCAAGCTACAGGGAGATTAACTTCAATCTATGAGGGAGAAAGTCTGCATAAATTAAGATGAGAAACTCACATCACATAAAACCAGTTTGAGTTTGATTTATGTCTGGGAGATTAATCATAGAAGGCATATATTTGTTAAGAAGATTGATGGAGATATAAGATGAATTAAACCAAACTATATACATTTTCTTTCTATTTTTTTTGGAAAAGGCGCAAGATAGAGTATCTAGATAGGTTTTATGGATGGCTCTAAAGTGTTCAAATTGCTTATACTTGAGCAATAAAAAATATATATGAAGGGGTCAGCTAGTGTAAGAACACAAGGTGGAAATACAAAAGACCTTTTGATAACTATAGATGTGCATTAAATGTCACTTTGAGCCCATATATTTTTATCTTTGTTCTAGATATGCTTAGTGCTTACCAAACATATCCATTTAGATAGAGAATAGCCCATTAGATAGAGGCAAAAGGAGACCAAGGAAAACTATTGACCAAACATTAAGTTTGAACTAGAGGTAATGGTCTATCTTTAGATCAAATAAATGACGTAACTTTATGCTGTCAATTGATCCTTGTAGTTGACTCTACATAGTGGGGAAAGGCCTAGTTAATATTTGTAATTAGATATGTGTGCACCAAAATAATATGTATTTGTATCTTAAAGTAAGCATAGTATCACTATAAAATAATTACGGTATAGGGTCAATTTATATATTGAACAACTCTAAGTAATCAGTGAAATACTGCATTTTCTTTGTCTGGCGTCATTCTATTCGGTGCCCCTCCCCTTTTTTCTCTTAGGAAAAACTCTTGCTTTGCAACATTTGAACGGTCCTCTGAATATATTTTAAGAATTTTTACGTCTAAGTTTTATCGAAGGGTCATTTTTCTGAAGTTTTTAGTTTTTACCTCTTCTCTTCAAATAAAAGAAATGGTTAAAACTACAAAAATTGAAAATAAGAGAGATGAAGCAACACGTAGAAGAAAATAGAAATTGATTATAATAAGTAGCAAATTTTGTGTACTTCCTTGTGTTGAATCAATTGGACAGGTTCATATATTTAACAATAATGCAAGTGAAAAGCCCTGTAGGTGGATATTATTGTTAATTGAGTTAGAAGCGTTGTTTTTTTTTCTTGTTTTTTCTCAGTCATTTGGATTTTGGAATCAGCATGAGTTACTGCGGTGTCTTTAGTTTCTGCATAATTCTCCCGTTGCCTATTTTTAAAGAATAGAAGGAAAAATATTCCGAATATGGTTTCCTGTTGTTCATTGACTTCAATTTATTTCAGCAACATTTGTCTCAAAAGAAAACCAAAGCACTTTCTAAACGTGTGAAAAAGATGCAAGAGTTTGAAAAGAAGATGCAGGAAAAGGACTTTGAGCGCGCTTTCTTTAGAGAATTCTGGCCTGAAAATGTATGAGTATTAACAGGTTCATAGTATTAAGCGTCAGCATTTCCTCTTGCATTCACTTTCTCAGTAATGAAGAAGATTTCAGAGTCTGTGCAAGTTGTATCTCAAAGGTGTTTTCCCTAGGATACATACAGGATCTAGGAAAGAGTTTTGCAAACTGAAGGAGTTTCAGACACCTTTTTCGTGTGTAATTAATCAACTACTTTTTTCCAATTCGTTTGTACAATAGAGAAATATACAAAAAGCAGAGGGAAGGTTATGAGAGGTCATGCCCCTTCTGTTTTAAAAAATTGATGTATTTCACATGTATTTCATTTAGAAAATAAATATTTAACTTAGCTTCTCTAAACATTTGTTTTTCACTCTGGCCCATGGAAGTGATATGTTAACTTATCCTATTGATCGCAAAGAATGTGATGATCATGGTGAATGTTAAATTATAGTTGACAAATAAAAAAAGTACACAAGTCTATTAGTAGTGTGCATGTTACATGTAGGGAAAAATAAGTAATGGGAAAACACATCTCTCTCCCACCCCGCTCCTCAAAGCCCTTTTGATTCTCGATTTGATGGAAGGACACGAGTGTTTAGACACTCATATTGTTCATCCTTTTCAAGTAACATTAATGTGAGAACCGGTTTTGTTGGATTAGATTTTACATATTATTTCAAAATTTGATTGGTGTTGTTGGGTTAATCATGTGAAGTGTAAAATGTGTGTGATTCCTATGAGTTGGATGGTAGGAGTGGAATACTTGTGAACATTTTGTTTTTAGTTAGAACCTAGAAAGTGGTAGAGAAAGAGGTGGAGCATGAGAAATGGTTGCGAGAGTGTTTGAGGTGATTATTATTAGAAACTAGTGTTCAAGACTTCAAGCATGAGTGACATAGGTTAGTTGTGCTTGGGATCCCTAAAAATGAGGGGCGTTAAGTTAGAGCTTATACACATTTTAAAAAACATTATTTATTTATTTTGATGTTAACTTTCAAACAAAAATAGTACTTTTTTGTCTAAATATAAATGTGTATTTTCAAACAGATTTGTGATTTTTTTAGAAATATAATATGAAATAAACAACAGATTTAATACTTATTTATCATTTAAAAAAATTGTTGAGTGATTCCATGAGTATATAAAAGTTTGTATGTAAAAAAGGACAATGAAAAGAAGCTTGTTCTGTTGGGATCCTTTTTAATCTTGTAAAGACCACCAAACATACTTTCTTATGACAACTACGATAATAATGGTTTGTAACACTATAATTCCGTCTATTATCTTTAAATTTAGAAGAAAAAACTGGACCATCTATTGTTACAATATGGTGTTACAGCTATATGGACAGTTAGACTCTATCTAAATCTAATAGTTCATAGAACTACAACTCTACACTACAGTTGTAGAAGATCTTCATTCAATTTAGAAAACAATCCATGTTAAAAGGAAACTGCATGATGCCGATCAAGACTTTCATATTATCTTCTATTTAATATTGAATGGGGAAACACAAAAGAGGCAAAAGAATATACAACCTGATGCCAAATACAAAATGAATGAATAGACAAAAGAATAAATAAATCAGAATATCCTTTTAATAAATGATGGTTACCCCGAAAACATTGTCAACCTTTGCCTGTATCAAGTAACCCAATATCATTTTCTTTTCTTGGACTCTTCAGGCTTAACGAGTTCAACAGGAGCAGCAGGTATTCTGATCCACCATTCTCTAACCCGCCTTATCCATCTTTTGCTACTTTCTTTCCTACATGGCATCTCCCTTGTGTAACACTCAAAGAATATCACCAAAATTATGAATTTTGGAGGAACAAAAGCAAGCACTGCAGCTATGAAAAATAGAAATAGGGCAACCTTCTCTGTAGCCTGTAGGACAGATGTAAAACTTCAGAAAAGATTCTACAGAAGACTTGCATTCCAACAAACTGACTGAATCAATTTGGTTTATAAATCATACAATTTACAATATATTTCAATTGGCAGATACTTTATAGAATAGAAAACTAGCAATGCTACAAAGGATGACACTAAATAATGCATGTTTGGATTCACTTTTGTTAGAGACATTAGTGATATTAGAAACATGAAATTCATTTTGAAAATGGAAAGGAGGGAAGGAAAAATGGGAGGAAAGATTCCCACCTTTTTGAATGTCAAAAACCCCACAATTAGGAGGGGGCTAAAAAGAACAATCAAATGAGAGAGTTATGGAGGGTTTTTAAAAATTCTCCAAATTGTTCCCTTTGTTCTAAAAATGCAGGGGAAGAGTTTGCATTTTGAGAACAGTTTCCGTTCCCTAATTGACTAATTGTAACGCGGACCTATACTTGAAAAATGATTTATGGAACTAGTGGTGATGAATGACTGTGAAGTTTGGGATTGCAGGAGCTTTAACTGATTAGCTCAGGTGTTGACGGTAGTAAAGTGGTAAAAAACTGAGCCAAAGAGTTCTTTATTTTGTTAACTTATGATTTCAGACTTGGTAGAGCAGAATAACATATCTCCAAGGAAATTGTTGGATTATAGACCTATTTTGTGCTGTTGCATTTGTTTATTTTTCATCATTTATTTGCATTTATTTTCAATATATAACAAATGTTTTGATTTATGGTTCATTGCAGGTTGACTACATTCGAAGTGGATTAATGAAATGTAGCACATATTTCATCATTGAACCCCACAAGTTATTGTATACATATTAAAAGAAGATATTTTGGCCTAACTACATCCACAACGTTTGAATTTTTCTTCGAAGTAAACAATGACTAGAATACTCACCTGTGGTAATATAGCAAGTAGAAGAGCTCTTACTTTTAGTAGAACAATATTTCCAGCTTGAATAAACGATTCAAACTGCGTAATGGCTTCTTGCAATGTCAGGAGTTGTTCTACTGCATTTCGATTTGGAGGAGGTGTTACTGTGAAGGCTTCTAATGAACCTCCCTTTCTAAAATGCCTATGCCAGAGCATGATAATTGCAATGAACACAAAAATGGATGGCAATAAGTACTGGATCCACCCCCTGTACATCAATGTTAATTGAGTGCTTTATTCATCTAATCCACAGAAGTTAAATTTAACACAAATATATTATTTATTAACACTCGTCACTCAGCCACTGTCTGATCCAGGTCGCAGTCGATCTGTTCAATAAGACTAAAGTGATGCAACTTATTACTTTCATTCTGAAATGTGGATTTGAGATTTAATGCCCTCGACTTCTTGTTCAAGTACAGAGATTGAGAATGGTGTCAAAAACCTGGTGGACCTTGCTGGAGATGAGCTTACCAACAAAGAACCACATGGACAAAAACAGGATCAAGGATATTCAATGTGCTTGAGCCTTGATAAGAATGTCAAGCATTGGAGAGAAAGGGAAGCAATATATGTCAAGGAATATAAAAACAATTCTCTGGTCCTTCATATTTACTTATTTATTTATTTATTCTCTTTTATTTTTGTTTTTGGAAGTCTCTTTGACTATTTTACCTTCAGCATTTATAATTAATTCTCAAAACTCTGTAACTGTTGAATTTCAATACCAAATAGTGATGAACTTGAGCTTTGTCCATATATATGTGAGAAAAATGCTAAGAGATTTATAAATCCATTGTTGGGCATTATATGCTAGCTTAAGGATTGGGTGGTCACATGGATATACAGCATTATTGGGACACAAGCTGATGCTAAAACTGACACAAGCCTTTTAAAATGTTCAAAACTAAAGATTGAAAAACACGTATAAGTCAGAATGCAGTAGAGTTGAGAATCGAAGATATCAACTGCTGAGTACAAGAAATAACATTTGTAAAAAAAAGTGGAAGAATTTTGAACGGCATAAAGTTTCATTGAATAAGGGTGCCACTGATATTTACGTGGAAAGCAGCCAACAGGGAACAATAATTATAAACAGATATTAATGTGGTCAACTAGTTATACACTGATTTTAAAACAAAACGATTACCTTATAATCACATAACAGCCGAGTAGCAAAAAGGCTGTTGATCTGTAGAAGTATTTCCACGAGGCCAAAATTTGGAGTCGTTTAGCAGATTCAATGACTGGGAATAGTAATTCCTACAAGGAGTTAAAAGAATTAACCACACCATATAACAAAAACATTGACTCCATTTGTTTTTCTCTTGTCCTCTTGGGAAGCCTTATAATTTGAGTTTGAAAGGCTAAGCCGCTCAATGGACATCCTAACCCAAAGAACATACCTTTCAGACTGAAAATTTAAAAACAGTTCAAATCGAAGAAATACATAGAAATTACATGAACAAAGTAGAGAGTGAATGATACTATGAGGGAAAAAGGTTTATTTTTTATTCTCATTTAGAACCCATCCCATTAGTATTCTTTAGTGCTGAAGGAGCTTTGTACTTCTAGTTTGCTTTACATGATATCACAACATTTTGTTCTTATTTTATTTTCACCCCTCTTTGCTTTACTATAATTTCCGAGATAAAATGAAATAAAGATTTATTTTTTTCAGAAAAAAATATTTAAGGAAATTAAATAATAACAAACCTTCATTACTGCAACATTTGTATCGATGCCCTCCACCTTCACTTGGTCCACGGTTGCCTGTGCAGCTTCTGCTTTTCCAGTGTCCATAAGGGATTGTTTAACTGCCACTTCCAAGGGATTTATCTCACCAACTCGGATATCACCAATAACAGTTGTTTCTTCACAGATATCAACTGCCTTTTTTGATTTGAAACCAAGGCAAAAGAGTGCCACAACTGCTGCTGGAGACACTGCTGGTTGCTTTTTTGTATCTACACTCGCCGGAATATCACGTTTACCAGAAACAGCAATTAAATTTGTTAAGCTATTTGACAGGGTTTGCATGATCATATCTCCCCGAGGAAGAGTTTCAGCTAGGTTAAAAGTAAGTAACGTTTTATAGTTGGATGAGAAAAATTTGAAAGCTTCTTTAAGTGCTCGATAGCGGAAGACGCCTAGATTAGCCCTTGCAAGTATTTCTGATTTCTGTGTATCTTTTAGGCCGAATTTCCTGACAAGCACATGTGCCCGTAGGATCTCCAGACTTATGTCCAACCAGTAGTCACGACGCAATTTTGCTTTAAATTCAGGGAATTCAAAGTAAACAGGCTCTGCTCTGTCAATACATTTTGGAAAATCATAAAACTTGAAGAAAGCAAGGGAAACATATAGCAAAGTCACATAAGATAATTACAGCAGGTGACATACACAGAAGTTGACTTGTACATGACAGCTTTATCAAAGAGACGAGCACCAAGAGGCCCAGTCAAGTCAGGCTTTATGACCTGTTTCATGTCAGTGCCCAGATCATATCGAACAGCTTTCTCATACACACCGACTCCAAGTGACTCAAAGTACAGAGCATAATTGGTCAGGGTCAACCGCCCTGGAAAGTTCAGAAATTTGAGGTACCACCAACTTAGAATATATTTTAGTCGAGCAAATGAACAAAGGGTTCCTAGTCAGTTAGTTACTATATTATTCGTGCATAAAGCAGAAAGAAAAGGCTAACACATTACACAGCGTGATCTAAAACAGTTCCAAACATACTCTGATTTTCTGGATTCATAAACAGGTTTTCGGAGATTGTTTAGGGCTATAAAAATACTTAATTGAATAAACTTCCTAAATTTCAATTGAGCATCAAATCCAGGAGATTACTCTTTGTATACTTCCATGCAAAATATCTTACATTATATCTAACAATATAAGTTGTCTCTTTGTGACCGATTGGTGAAAAGTAAATTTTATTCTATCAAGAACAAGGACACCTACTAGAAAGATTGGACAAACAAAAACAGGAAAATGGAGCTGCTAGCCACCAATGAGCAGTATCTCATGACTCAGTAATCATTAGAAACAACATGTCCATTTCAATAAATGTATACTCTTTTGAACATTGGAATGACTCACCAGGCCATGCTGCGATTCCAATATGTTGAAGAACTGGTTGAGTTGGAATTGTCCCATCAACATCAAGGACTATCTCTTCTTCAGCAAGCTGAAGATTTCCAACAGAACTGGCAAGCGCATGCTTAGAATTCCTGATAACCCTGCATGCGTAACTTGCCATAAGGAAATAAGAAGCACAGAAACAATCCAGTAAACAGACAATGCAAGCAACACAATTTAAGGAAAAGAACCGTACTTGTCAAGGGATCTTATGTATTTATCATAAACAAGAAAATGAAGTCTACGTCCAGAAGAACTAGTGAGCGCGTCAAAGAGATTGTGGACAGTTATTATATCAGCAATAAGAATACAAACAGGAGCTATACGTGAGAAAGCCTCAAAACCAACCGTTTTCTTATCATCAACCTAAAACATCATTGCAATTGCATACATTGTTAGCTAACATTTGAATTAAAAAAGGCACTATTAGTATAGTCTCTGAAATTTGTATATGCACTATCAATGTAAAATCATTTTACACATGCATTCAATCACATCTCCCCAGATAGGCATTTGTATAGATATTTTAGGAACTGACATAGTAAAATGATGCCATGGTGTAATTTGATTGGACGCATATCTAAAATAATTTTACACTGTCACAACATAGAAATTAATCTTTTATTACTATATTCATTATCAATTTTCATTGTATATGATGTGATTATGATTAGTGTTGGTGGAAGTGTAGAACCTGAACCGCCATATTTGTGGAACTGGAATAAAACAAGGAAGCATCATCCTCATCCACAGCGGTTACATCTTTACTGCAACTAGGAGTTTCCTGAAATTATAATCGAGATCAGAACACATCCACATTAATAAATTAATTGATTAAATTAGTAATAATAATTAACGAAATAGAAAATAATGAATGTTTGAAGGTTTGAACCGTTGTGATGAGTTGATCAGTGTGAACGCTAGGAGCTTCCCAGGCAAGCATGACGTCAAATGTCAAACGACGGAACTCGGAATCTCTCAAATAATCAGAAGTTCTAGTCAATTTGTGAAGCGCTTTGAAGGAACAAAATTCCAAAAGGTTTCTAGCGTATGTTAGAAGCTCTTTAACTCCAAGAGGAAGTTCGGAATCGAAGGCGTGTTGCAATTCATCCGAAGACGCTCCAAGGATCCTGCAACAGCGAGAGACGACGGAATTGGCGATGGGAGAGAGTTGAGGAATAGGTTTGGGGGAATTAACGGAGTCATCGACGGCGTCGAGGTCAGGTTTGTTGCGATGGAAGAGAGATTTGAGAGAGTGGTGATGGTTTCGGAGGATATTTTCCCACATTCCTCCGAACTTGCTTCCATTGTTATTTTTATCATCACTCTCTTCCTCTGTTTCCATTTCTTCTACAAATTCATTCAGTTTCGTTGCTTTCGTTTTCATCATTCTTCTGATTCGCTAATTTCGATCTTCTTAATTACTAACTACTCGGTTGTTTTCATGTTTCTATCCCTTCTTTCCTTTTTTACTTTCTTTTTTTTTTTTTTACTTGTGTTTTCCTCAATATTTGATTTAAATTTTGGAAGAAATTTTATCTCGAAAATTTGTGGTTACAAAAATTGGTTCGTATTTGGTAATTATTATATTTTAAAAGTGAATGTGAGGCATATTGATGTTGAAGTCAAGTATTGATTCCAACAAAATAACTTATGTTGTGTGAATGTGAATCTGGGAGAGAGTATGTATTGTATCTTATGGTTATTCGGTTTATGTGTATCAAATTAATTGATTCAGACATTTTTGCTGCCACTGAATTTTGGATTTATTTTTGCTGATGTATCAAATTAAATAATGAACTCATAAGTCTCTAAAATGATATGATAGAGTTTCCTCAAAGTACCATGCATCAAAATGATTGGTCCCTTTGTAACTTGAGAGTCCGGTTTCCATTTTGTTTGGCTGAATCTCTCTCTCTATATATGTTGTGTGCATATAAGACATGTAAACAATTGGCACATGTTTATTTATAGTCCGCTTTCTAATACAAATTTTTTATCTTTAATATATTAATGTGTCATATTCTACTAATTAGGATTTCCTTTGTGAGCAATTGGAATTTCCTTCTCTCATATTTTTTTCATAGTTAATGCTCTCAAATTTGAATTTTCTATAAACCTTTATTATTTATTTAGTTCCGTAATTTAACAAACATAGTACATTATTACAAAACTTTATAAGATAATAAAAAAACACTTATATTACTATTTTTTCTTCCTAACTATGTTTTTTCCTTTGTCCTACCTTTCATCCACAAAAACCATGTATGAAAAACACACAAACAGGTTCTTCTAAACAGTCATCATATGGGTAATATTCATCACAAAACTTTTACAATAACAACCTTAAGGAGCTAAGAAACTCTTGAAAACAATATATATACATGAGGGTGATACTAGTTTCCTCTAGCAAAAATAAATTACAACAAAGATTTATTTGTTTGTATAGATTTATGAAGTTAAGAAAATAAAAAAGACCTACAAAGTGGACAAGAGAATTGATTTCGTTCAAGCCATTGCTCAATACAATTGAAATGAAACACATGCTTACATCTCCTCAACTTGCTCACTGCATCTTCCCCCTCAAATTCAACCAAGCAAATGGAACAAATCTCATCTCCATCACCTCTATGTCCTCTCAAATCGTCGAACCGTGCCACGGGTAGGGATGGAATTTCTGGAAATTCCATCTCCTTGGTTACACATTTGGTTTGACAAGAGAACAAAAACATGAGAATTAGGCCAAACATGTTTGCAAGTGACATCTTGAGTTGCATCAATGGGATTAAAACACATGTGTAGAACACAATTGTCAATATCCACATGCGAGATTTACAAACCATAAAACAATACATCCTCAATGTACTATATTATTAACTAATCCTAAAATTTCAATAACTGAATTAAAGCTTCTCTAGAACTCTAGATCTGTGTCTCTCTGTTTCTTTCAATGACGTTGAATTAATTGTAGTGTGTCTATCTATCTATCTATATAGTGTATATATATAGACATGTGTATATAGTACACTGCTAGGAGAGATGAGTTTTGTTTATCTTTGACACCGGCCTTATATAAAATAATAATGCTATATATGTATCCTAGATTCTTTATTTATTATTTTATAAAAATAAAACTTGTTCTATACATTAGTTCCGATTTAGGAGGCTGCTAATGTGTGTACATTAGTCTTTTTATTATATATAGGTCAACTGGTAATATATATGAGTTGGAACGTGGAAGGATAGGATTTTTACTAAGGAGATTCAAATTTGATCATTAGTATTAATAATTTTTTTTCTCTAACTTTTTTAAAAATAATTAATATTAATATTAATAATTAATTCTTAATTTTGTTAGATCTCCTTCAACTGTCTAATTACTAACTACCATTAATATTTGTGTTTTTAAAGAATTTATATAGGTCAGCTGCATATATTAGTATTATATTTTAGATTTTCAAAAATCATAGTATAATGAGATTTTTGAATTTTTTATTATATTATCTATATTTGTACACCGCACTGGGTTTGCAAGGCCGGCGCCGATTCCACATTCTCTAGATTTGTTTATATGCTTAATAATTAAATAGTATACTAACTAATAACTATATTATTAATTAAGCACTGATGTGATGGATACTGTGTGCCCAACACCACGCTGGTATTTTGTTTTGGATACGACTTCCCCTATCCCAAAATAAGGATACTTTTGTGTGTTTTTTTATATATATCCTCGTTTAAAGTATTCTATCTATTGAAATTTTTATATTAAAATATTTTATTTTTAAAAGATCGAATATTTGTTTTACATCTATATAAATGATGATTTTTTTTTTTTATATTAGGAGGTCACATCTCCGAGATATGACCATCTTTTTAATTTTTTTTTAATAAATAGTCGTATTTTTATAATGCGACTTGCTACTATATTATTCATTTATTCAAATTAAAAGTTTATAGATAGTCGTTTTTCGTGAATGCGACCTTAAAAATTTATAAATGGTCGCTTCATGTGAATGCGACCTCCTACTACAAAATAAAAAAAAATCATCATTAATCGTGTGACATAGATACTTCATTTGACATTTTACTATATAAATTTCAATGTAAAATATATTAAAAAATTAGAAAAAGATACACATGAAAAAAAAATTCATTCCTTAAAGAGATTATTTTAAAAAATAACTGTTGTTTTATATGTTTTAATATAAATGTAATATTAAATAATTTATTTTAATTTTATTTATAAATTAATACTACATGCGTCACTATTATGTATTTACGACAGTTTTTAATATCAAATAGTTAGCACGGACAATTTGTAAATAATAGTTAAGTTTATTTAGAATTTTTTAATTTGTGTAAAAAAAAATTAAATAACACTTATTTTAAAACTGAAAGGAATATAAACTTTTTTTGAAAGCATTGCGTGAATGTTGACTTTCATTATTTTTAAGATTAGATTTAATTATATCTGTAATTTTTCTCTATAGCTAATGTTGACCTTCTATAAAAAAAATTGTATGAATTTAGTCTCTTGATTATTTTGATTGTTACAGTTAAATCCTTTTATTATTTTCATTTTCTTAACATTCTATCACTATCAAAACCTATTCAATTTTCTCTTAAAATTTTAATCTTATGTCTTACAAAATTCTTCTAGTTTTATAAAAAATAAGTATTAAATCTCTCTTAAAATTTTAATCTTATGTCTTACAAAATTCTTCTAGTTTTATAAAAAATAAGTATTAAATTTATAAGATTTAAACTAAATGATGCATCCCGAAGATATTGTGGAACAATTAAAACCATTTATTGACCAATTTTACTTCGTTAATTTATTTTTTTGAGACAAATGCATTGCTTAATATATAGACGATAATATATGGGTTTTAGAAAATGAGATTTATTTGTCAAATATATAAATGACAAAAAAAAAATAATGACACAAGTGTCTTGGCAACTCTTAATCTTTTTTTCTTTTAAAAGTTTAGTGGCAAAAATCAAACACATGTACATAAAAGTACTTGTTAGCTTTTTACCACTTGAGTTTCGAATAAAAGCTGAATGTACATCACTAAAATCTTAAACCAGTCTTCTATTAATTATTGGAAATAAAGTCTTCATAATTCCCATCGAAACGTGTTTGTTTGACTTTTATGTTGCTTAATATTTGTATAGTACATAAAATTGAAATATAATATTTTGTATTGAAATATAAATACAACATTTAATTTTTTCAAATTTTATATAATATTATATTTATGTCAAATTTTATATTTTAATAATATTATTTTATTTGTAAATATAATTATATTTTGATGTTTACAATTTTTTATATTTTATTATCATATCATTAATATATCACGTCTATTATATTTTTATTTTTATTTTTATTTTTATTTTTATTTATTTTGTGAATCTCAATGTTTAACAAGTGTAGATGAATACTTGTGTTGATCTAACAAATATCCTAATAATATTTGTTAATAAATCAATAATAATAACTTTATCTTAAAAATAAAAAAATTTAAATCATTAAAATTTTAAATACATAATTTTTAATATATTTTTAATAAAAAAATTTAATTTAGATTATTAACAAATTCTCTTTCCCCAAAAGCATGTGTTAGTATGCCTCTAAATATTTTTCCTATTTATAACTTGAGTTCACATTTCGTGTAAGGCACGATAAGATTTTACTTATAGCATCGTATTGATTGGGATGAAGTAATAATTAACAATAATGATAACGTTGACGTGGAGAAATTAAGTAGAGTAAACCATAATGTCAATATGATTAAATATCAACACACACAAAATGTCACCCTTTATCAAAAGTTTAATAATTTGATCAGAATAAAAAATAAGTACACATCTTTGTAAGTTGCTTCTCTAAAAATGTAACTGGATGAATTCAACGAATACAAAATCAATGTATCTTTGAGAGTTAACAGGACTAGATGATTTCAACAAATACAAATCATTTAATTTTTTATGTTTAGGTTTAAATCCAACCAAATCCATCAAAATCGGTTGCTTATTAAAAACATAAAAATTAATTTGATCTATAGTATTTTGGAAAATATATTGTATTTATACATTTTTTAATTATTATATATGATTTAAAATAATCAATTATAGTAATTAGTTGTTAATTTTTTTAGAGAGAAAAATTAAATCCATTATTTTCTTATGACTCCAACTTTCCAAACTACATTATAACTCTCAGATTAACTTGTTATTTTGATAGTATAAGAAATCAATATTTTTTTCAATAATTAGAAGTTTATTGATGTTGGCTAACTAAGACTAACCAAACAGCATATACAAATCATTTGAATCTAAGATCATAAGAATTCTAAAAGATTACTAAACGGCTAATTTCAGCTGACTCTAAAACGAATTATTAAAAAAGTAAAAAAATATCCACTTAACATCAATCATATTGATTGGAGACACAACACGTCAAATTAAAAGAAGACCTCTAAATACAACGCTTTCATAGATCTGCATATTCAATACACAAGTCACAGCTTTTGACCAACTCCAAAGAATGACACCAAAACTAATTAATTTAAAAAAAAAATGTCAAGTTAAGTGATAATTACTTTGTTTTATTGACAGGAAGTGATTATTGAATTTTTAAAATTGTCCTAACCGCGTTTCCTATGCACACAGTAGTTGGCAGAGGGGGAAACACCCCATCTTCAAAACTTAAAATTCGATTACAAATTATTTAAAAAGTTCAGGACCTAATTAAATTTTTTAAGTTTACAAACCCAAATAAAATTACTGGCAAGTTAAAATATCCAATTATTACTATATATTTTACTTAGAAGATTTATTAAAATAGTTATTATAAAATTAAATGAAATCAATATTATTTTTTTGTTTAATTAGAGTATATTTAGTATTATTTTCTCATACTATAGTTTATGAGGACATAAAATAAGTTAATTAGGAGAAAAAATAAAGAATATTTCAAGTCAATATTTTACAATAATTTTTAATTTTATTTGCGTTTAATTTAAATTGTAATAATTTTAGTTAAGTAGTGTAAATTTAATATGGTTTAGAGAATGGTTTTTTTGTCCATTTTAAGAATGTGATAAATTTTTCTTTAAATATGAATTATAATTTATTGTGAGTAAAATGTATCTTCTCTTTGAATTATTGGATTAGAATTTGTTTGAATCTTATAAATGAATTTCTTATCATTATGGTGATTTCACATTGATTTATCAATCATTATTGATTGTGGCATCTTCTTCATCTAACACATATTTTTTTTTCTTCTCTCATTTATTTTACCACATTGTTTCAAGAAATCATTTGATAGATTTTTCATGTTGTGTGGAAGCAACCCTAAATCTACATAATTTGGTATTAAGAGCTTGTCCTCAAGTGGCAATCTTTGTTATTAATTTCTATTTCAATCTTGAGTCGTTTTTTGTTTATAAGTGTCATAATATGTATAAAGGTTTATTTGGGTGATTATTTGATGTTATTTTGGTGAAACTTTGAGTCCTCAATTGCTGTTTTCAAGAAGAAGAAAAAAAAGAGTTTAGTTTCATCATCTTTTTCACTTGCAGTTGTTTGATTCAAAATTTCACTTGCAAATTTGTTTTGAATGTTATTTCTTCCATACATATCTGATTATGGAAATTCAAAAACCTAAATCAATTAAAAAAAATGAACGAAATTCAAATATATAGATAAAATTCTGAAAAGATAAGTTATGCGAAAAAATGATTTCAGCACATAAGCACTTATTGAAAAATAAGGCATATTGCAACAAAAAAAAAATATAGAATTTTTCACAATAAAACATCAAATATTTTTGTATTCTTGTTACCTCTTTTAGGCATTGCAAGTTTGATTTTGATACCTTACCTCCCACATATTTGGATCACTTAATCATTTAGTTCTAATCTTTCTTATTTCTTTCATAATTTACTTGAATGTGTCTTCATTTACTTAATTTTTTTGTTTATTGATAACTATTCATCATATGCATATTTGTCATTGTTTTTAATCTTCTTTATAGGAAATCATTAGTTAATTTAAGGAGTTATTTAATATATTTTGTTGATTTTAGTTTTTAGATTTAACAACATGTTTATGTTCATATTTTCTTTATTAAGTAGATATTTTTTTTATGGTTTTATGTTATTTCCTTATTTTTTGTGTAGTGCTGAATTTTGGTGAGAAATCAACATGACCTATATGGAGTATTTCTACCATATCTGGAGCTGTAGATGTCAAATTGGAGTCAAACCAAGTGCAAATGAAAGCTAAGATCCATAGCTACAACTTTGATGAAGATACCAGAACCAAATTCGGACTCAAAATAGTGGAAATATGCAGTATACGTCAGACAGAAGATGTTGTGCGCTTGAAGCGCGCCAGCTGCGCTCGAAGCACGTTTTGGCACCACTGCTTCTGTTTTAATGCGCCTAAAGCGCAAGTCTTGCGCCTGGGGCGCGTGGCACGCTGAAGAATGCATAAAACTAAGTCTTTCTGAATTTTGAGGGATCTTTTGGTCAATTGGGAAGTTTAGAGACTTGTGCCCTAGCAGAGAAGCTCAGAGACGGCTGTTCTACACCATTGAAGGAGTTTTATCAAGAATCATTATGAATCTTTCTTGTAATTCCTCTTTAATCTCTATCTCTTTAATCTCTGTAATGAGCAACTAAATCTTATTTGTTAGGGATGAGTGGAACAAGATGAAAGCTTTATTTGTCTGAATTGACTCCTTGTTATATGAATAAATTTATTGAATTATTTTAATCATCTTTGTGCTTAATGCTTTTTATTGCCTGATCAACTTTAAAATGTTCTATGATTCGTAATTTGAAACGGAAGTGGACTTCACAAATGTTTGAGATGATAAATTCATGAGATTGTAGTTTAGGGATAGATGCAGGTCATGAAACCAATTGAATTAGTTGCAGAGACAACAATTTAAAAAGAGAATTTTTGTACTGTAAAGCTTAATCCTAATTTTAAACCCAATAAGGAATTAGGGGTTATTTTGGAATTAAAGGTTCTGTCACTAAGACATTAGGGCAAGAATACTAAAGAGAATTCGGTAATAATTCAATAAAGGAATTCAGTAACTAGGATCAAATTAGAAACCAAGGTTGGACTCAAAGTGAAACTCATCCCTAACATTTTTCTCATCATAAAAGTTCAATTTCATTACTATTGTTATTTTAAATATTACCTAAATCAATTTGGAAACTTTTTGTTCAATTTCAGTAATTAAAGATAATTCGATAGTAAAACGCAATCCTTGAGTTCGACACTTAGTATTACCGTTTTTAATTATTACTTGCAACGATTCAGTACACTTGCTGAAACACTATCATTTATCATTTTAGATTCTCTTAGTTTTGTCTTAGAATTTTCCTTCTTGAAACTCTTGTTTTGATTGCTTTTGTGGACTTGTTACATCGTGCCTCGATACTTTGATTTAGATTCTTGTTTGAGTTCTTTTAAATAACTTGAAAAAAGAGTTTGAGTGGAAAAAAGCAATAGTGCATATCATTATAAAAACCATTATTGAGTGATACATTTCTTGAGTGTAAACACTTAGTGAGTGATAAAGGTCTTATTTTTATCTTCTTAACTTGTTATTGTTATTTGCTTAATTAATATGGTACTTGTTGATTTATTGTTTTTAAAATAATGAGTGGAAGTGAACAAAACCTCCTTTTCCTATAATCACTTATTTTATAGGTCACTTTACAAAAATGTTGAATACTCAAATGAATGCATTGAGAGAAGAGTTTATGGATCAAAGAGATAGGAGATGTCATCATGGAAGATCTTCTCTGAATAAAGGTAGGTTTGAAATTGAGAAAGAAAAAGAAAATCAAAGAAAAGAAAGAGGAAAAAGGAAAAAAAATAAGTTAGCCTGGAGAGACAAAGTGAAAATTAAAGAAAAAAAAAATGAAGTGGAACAAAATTTGAGAGACAAAGAGCAAGAAATTGAGTCTAACTATTTGCCTAACTTTGTTGATTCTTATGTTCAAAAGCTTGAAGATATGTCTCCAAAAGAGGAATGTCCGCAATCTATTGAATTAAAGATGATTGACCAAAGGTTTCTCAAAGGGATGCTTGGAAAGAAAATTTTGGTATGATTCCTAGCAACTTTAATTGTTCTACTACTTTAATTCATGTTTCTCATAAATTGTTTGATAAGTTTCTTCCTCCCATGTTTGATAGGTTTGCAAATATTCATGTTGAAATATCTAACTTGTGTTATTTCCATAAGCCTCATTTGAAAGTTGAAACCATGATGCATCAAGTGTTTAATCCATATTATTCTTCTAAACTTGATTTGATAATTATGAGCCAAGACTTGAATGACTTTCTTGATAAATGTGTTGTTGTGCTTTATAAAATAAATTTGATTCATGACAAATTTTTTGAAGATTGTGTTAGGATTCTTAAGAAAGATTTGTTTCCTAACTTGAATACTTACTCTCATGTTAAAATAAAATTATTATTTTGAGATTTTCTATGAAAGGTTAATGTTTGCATGTGAAATTAGTTGATAGTTGCACTACTACACCTCTCTTTACTCTTTTTGTTATCGACAAATCTCTTAAACTTCCATATAATACCCCTAATTTGTTTGAAGAACTTGTCTTGTTTCAAAAAGAACCTTAACTTGTTTATGATCAAATGAATGTTCACGAGACTCAACTTGCTTTGAAGCCTTTGGAAATACAAAGTAACTTTCCAATCCGAGGAAGATAACATTAATACTTAATGTCAATTTCTAGAGGTATAATTTTATCTCTATCTTGAAAACTCCTTATATTGAAAATGAATATGTTGGATTTTTGAATGTAAATAATCGAGTTGTGCTTCACCTACCTGGCACATTTGGTGATTTTTCACAATTTCTATTTTATCTCGGTGGTAGCGTTAATATTGTTCTTCATGTCTTTGACTTATCTTTTTCTTTTTGTATGTTATAATTACGTTAAATTCGACGTCCAATTTCTTATAAGAAGGAGGAAATGATGAGGACCTAAAATGAGCTAAGTAGGAGGAAAAACAAAAAATATTTCAAGTTAAGACTACGTAATAGTTTTTAGTTTTATTTGTATTTAATTTGAATTGTAAATTTTTTAGTTAAGTGGTGTAAGTCAAATATAAGTTTAGAAAATTGGCTTTTGACTCATTTTTGAAATTGAGTAAAGTTTTCTTTAAATAATGTAAGAGTCTCATTTTAGATAAATTTAAAATGAATTAGAATTTCTCTAATGAGAATTGTAAGTGAGACGTGTCTCCTATTTAAAATCTTATATTATAACTTGTTTGAATCTTATCAATGACTTTTTTACCATTGTAGCGATTCTATTATGACTTATCAATTATTATTAATTGTGACCTTTTTTCCATTTTTTTCATTTAACTCATATTTATTTATTTATTTATTTATTTTTCTCATTTATTTTACTATTTTATTTCAAAAAATTACTTTTATTTTGTGTGAAAACGACTCCAATCCACATCAATCGATAACAGTATATTTTTAGGTATTTAAATAGTATGCATTTGATACTGTGAGTCTAAAAGAGCTTTTCTTGGTAACAAACCTATTTAGCTAAGACTAGCTCCTTAGGATTGTCTTATCTCTTTCCGGATGGACCTGCAGCTTTTGTCGTGGGATACTTCTTTTGGTGGTTGGGTTTTTCTCTTTTGGTTAAATGATGGTTGTGTACCTGAGTTTGTGTGTCTTCATAATAGTGGTTTTAGAAAAATGAGTTTCTTTTGAAAACTTGAACATCAGTCCCGGTAGACAAAATTCATAAATGCGTATGTTTGTTTAATTGCTAGCAAAGGTCAAAATAGGTTGTTTAGTTCGGAGCATACAAATGAAAATGAAGCCACCATACTAATTGGGTCAAAGTGGAAGAAATTGATGACTAAAAAAATCAACGCATATAACTTAGTCTTAAAATAGTCAAAGATTAAAGGCAAGAAGGAAGAATTTGCCGATGAAATTTAAGGGAGAGTTTAAAAGTCAACTAAAATTTTAATTTTCATGAATCATCGATAGTTTTTGAATATAAGAGTTAACGTTTCTCATAATTTTTATGAATGAGATAATGACTTAATTGATATCAATTTATTAAAAATAAAAAAAAATATTTTTTAAAATTTAATTTGTTTATTCAACATCAATTAACTCACAATCTCAATCATAAAAACAAAATAAAATCATTAATTTATATCTCCAAAGAGAGTCGCTAACTTAGATCGACGAATATCCTCTTAAACGAGTTAAACTCGATGTCATTATAAGTTTACAAGTGATAATAAATCAATCAATCAATCATGATGTTTGTACACATCTAATTTTCTACACATATTCAATACTTCATTTTCTCTCTAATCTCTATCACATCATCAATATATTACATCTATCACACAAGGACTTTCTGTATCATTTTCTCCCTCTAATTATTGTGTAAGTATAAGAGTGTCTATAAAACATTTTTTTAAATTAATGGCTGTGGCTGATAAATGTGGTAATAGTTTATTTGATAGTGAATATGTAAACTCCTTAAAAAAAATGTAAAATCTCATTTTAAAATTCTGTAACCAAATTAAAATAAATATTTTATTAAATAAAAAATAATTTTTTTTATTTATTTTAATACTTTATTGGATGATAAAATAAAGTGAAAAGAAAGAATGTAAGAAGAAAAAATATTAAATAAATGAGAGTGAGTGAAAATAGAGAAAAAACTAAAATAATTTTTTAATTATTTGATAGGAGTAAAATGAATAGAATGACAGGAAAGAAGGATAATATATACTTAGTAAATTACATAAATATTTATAAATAAGAATAAATATTAACTTTTCACCTTACCTAAGTTATTCGAAACACAACAAAATAGTGCATGGTAGTATTATTACTAGTAGTATTCAGTATATCAAATATTCCCGAAGAATCAACCAATCCCACGTCGTCGCGTGTTGAGTTATTCTAAGCAGCATTCCCCACCCAAATGTGGTGTATAAACAAATTTGCACAGACACACTCGTGACTCTTTTAGCCTTTACAAAACAAGAGGATAAGAATTCACAAAGGGAGGTGTAATAATGAATAATTACCCTTTTAAATTTATCTCGTTTAAGGTTATTTTCACAAAAGATAATAAAACAGCTAGTCATTATTATAATATATTGAAAATGATTTTCTATAAAAAAAAAAAAAGAAGTGAGAGCCCATTTATTGCATATTTTTTAAAGAAGTGAGTAAATAAAAAAAATAAAAAATGACAACTAAAAAAGTGAAAAATATGAAATGGAAAAGTTGGTCCTTTTTAACATGCAGACATATGAAGAATTAATAGAAGAAAAAAAGCGGAAAGAAAAAGAAAAGGAAAACACACGAGAATAGGATAGCAAGCACATAATAGAAGCTTGGGTGGTGCACGCTTTTGTGTCTGGAACAGAACAACAACTTTTACCATAACACATTCCACGCACCTTCTTCTTTTTTATCTCTTCTCTTATTACTCACTCAGACTCATATATATCTCGCTCTTCTATTCTATAACTATCACGTGACTCTCTTCTCGTAAATCAAATTAACTCTTCATTTTTTAATTCTACATGATTTCTCACCACCATGCAATCCCCTCAGCCACTTCGCAACGGCGGCGATACTAGCCGTTCACCTTCAGCACCTCGTTTCCACTCCACCGTCGCCGAACATAAACTCCGTCGTTTCAATTCACTCATCCTCGTCTTCCGTATCACCTCTTTTTCATTCTCCCTTGCTTCCTCTGTTTTCATGCTCACCAACACTCGTTCCTCTGATTCTCCTCACTGGTACCACTACGACACCTTCAGGTACCTAATTTTTCAATCTTTCTTTCTATTCTAATCTAATTCTTGTTTAAATTTCAATTTCAACGCATAACAGAATTGAATGTACTACCTATTAATTTGAATTGAAATTGAGAAAAAATTGTTCAGATTCGTTTTGGCTGCGAATGCAATTGTGGCGGTATATTCTGTATTCGAAATGATTGCTTCCGTATGGGAAATTTCAAGAGGCGAAACACTGTTCCCCGAAGTGTTGCAAGTTTGGTTTGATTTTGGACATGACCAGGTCACAATCGATAACTATTTTGTTTCTCTCTATTTATGCTGTGTGTGAGTAACAGAGAGTGATACTATGTGGTGGTGCAGGTGTTCGCGTACCTGCTATTATCGGCGAGTGCGGCGGGGACGTCGATGGCGAGGACGCTGAAGGATATGAACACGTGTACGGCGAGTAATGCGTTCTGCGTGCAAATGGATATAGCTATAGCGTTGGGATATGCATCGTTTATGTTTCTAGGGTTTACGTCGGTGTTATCGGGTTTCCGACTCGTCTGTTTCATAATCAACGGTTCTCGTTTTCATCTTTGAATATCAGTGAGTAGTTTATTTGCGTTGAAACGACGTCGTTGCCACGGGGGACGGGAGAGGGGAGAGAAAGGAATATTTGTGTGGGGTCGGGGGTACTCTTCTCAAATTGGATGTGATTTGATTTGGACCGACATCGTGGGCAGAACTGCTCAAGCAAAAGCACTCTGTTGAAAATATGAGCGTGACTTTGATTTTTGAGCCTACACTATCTATTATAGTAGTAGCTGCAAAATGCAAAATACTTGTAATTATATTATTTTTCCACTTAATTTAATTCCATATAATAATAATTTAGTGGATATTTTTCCCAAACTCATTAGATTACTTGCTATTTTGGCTGAGTATTTTGATTTCACTCTCCAACTCATTCCACTCAAATGCTTAATCAATTAACTCTTTTGGTTTGGTCCACGGATTAAAAAAAATAAACAGATATTGAAGTTTACACATTGCAATTTGATATCCGCCGGTAGTAATTCAACTCAAATTTCGAATCGAGTTCCTCGTAAATTTATTTTTCAACTCCAATTTGACTTGAATCAAAAGACAAAATTTAAAAGAACAAGTGTCTTCTTTTAATTTTAAGTTAAAATATTAATTTTAAAAAAATTAACTAAACTCTTTATAATTAAAACTAGACTCAAAGTAAATTTTTATATCAATTTTCTCATTATTTTTTATTGTCTCATGTGTGATGCACTTCCTCGTAAAAGGGAAGAATAGAGTCTAATAAAATATATTTTTCAATGGAAACTTCAATAGTGAAGTTGAAGAGGAATTTGTAAGTGTTGAAGTCAACTAAATAATCAATTTTAAGTAATAATACAATAATATTTAAAACAATTTTATTTACCTTCATGGTAAATAAAAATTATATATATTATTGTAACTTTTAGATGACACAATATTTATTTCAAAATCATTTATAATTCAATATTATTATCGATAGTACTTGATTTAAACAACAAATGTAATATCTTAAATGGACTTAATTTGATTTTTCTATAAATAAAGAAGTTGAATATCTCTCTAGTAGCTTTTAAATCATATATAAAAGAATGTATTAATACTAGTTTTTCAAATATTTTTTATTTCGTTTTAAAATAACATTTACAATATATTTAACATCACTTTCAAGCATTTTAATACTTACATCTAATTTTTTTTTTTACAATTTCGAAGTCATTTTTATTTGATATAAAAATAAAATTATATATATAAATATATATAGACACATCAAGCTAGTTTATGAACAAAACGAGAGTTATTCATAGTTTAAGTTCAACTCATTTATTTAGTAAATTTAATTTTCAACTCATTTGATTCATAAACCAAATTCAATGAGATAATTATTAAATCGAATCTCGAACTATATTTTCAAGTAGATTAGGTTCTATGTCAATCCTGCACGCTGGTGCTGTTAGAGGCATATGTTTGACAGCTAAAAAACTTTGTACCGTGTTACTGTTTACTACTATAGTTGTTCAAAAAACTTTCAAAAACTATATATATATATATATATATATATATATATCATCAATAATTTACTTTGTCCTTCTCCAGTCAACATGATAATTACTGTCTACTAATGCAAATATGGCAGATCAAATAATTCAAGGGGGAGACCTATCGTATCTTCATTACTTAATTGTCAACAGGGTATAGTTTATAGTTACAATCACTACTTAAAAAACACTAATGATATCACTGCATTATATTCTCGAACTCACTAATTAGCGTTAGTATACCAAAATGATGCTTATGGAAGACACATAAGCCACTCAAAATTCTACTGCAAATTTACTATGGATTCCCATAGGCACAACCCGTTTCTTTCCCACCAGAATAGCGATTCTGATTACATTAAGCATAATTTTCTAGTTAAAGGCAGGTTTGGGATTGTTTAAGGCACCCTTCACAGCATAATTAGCAGCATTTTCAGAATATTATGCTTCAGTCACAATGGGAATGCTGGCATTATCATAGCACTGATTTTTTCCAGCTGACATTTCTAGAACCTCACTAGCAGACTTAGCTGCTATTAATCGAAAAAACGAAATTAAAAAGGGTGAAGTGATCGCAGTGGGATTCGAACCCACGACCTTTAGATTCGGAGTCTAACGCGATATCCACTCCGCTATGCGATCCCAATAAGGTTTTTGTCAAATGAAAAATATAACAACGTGTTTCAACCGAATCCGCAATCTAACAACTGAAAGCGAAATTAAAATCCCTCTCACAATATCTCTAATTTTTTCTGCAGAAAGTTGAATTATAAAAAACAAACAAACTAAATCGAGAATCAAATGATTATGAACAAATAATAAGTTGAATATAAAAATTGATGTGATCGTGAAATTAAAATCTGGCGTTGGTAGAGAGAGGATTAGCGTACCTGGTTAAGGTTTGTGTTGTAGGGTTTCAATGAATTCGGGTTATGTGATATTCTTTGTCGTCTTGTAGCTTTGGGATTGTGGGGTGGGCCTAACTAAAGGTCCAGTAGTTAACATTAACACAGCTGTCGCTAATGAGTTATGACAATGATGGGATCGAGTTATTATTATTTTTTTGAAAAAGATCGAGTTATTGTTAATTTATTTATACATTCAAAAATTAAAAAATCTACCATTTACTCCTTCATTTTTACCTATCCAAGTTATCAAATTTTGTTTAAAAAAAAATTCTGAAAAATTGGATTTTGAAAGTTTTATACCAAATTTTTTGATACTTTTTTAAATTTTTGAAAAAATTGTATTTCAGAAGTTTAACAATCTTTTAAAATTTTGATTTTTTTTAAATTTTTAAAAAAATTTGACTATCAAATAGTAGCAGAAAGAAAAAAATAAAAATGACGTTTTATATACTTTGAGATGGTGAAAGGTAATGGTGAGAAAATAAACTTTAGATTTTTCTAAAAAATTAGAGAGCTTCTTTATCAAAGTTTTTGTAGAAAAAATATATATAAATTTTTCTTAATTTTTTTTCTCTAAATGACCCATATACTTTTATTTTTCTCTTAAGCTAATTGGGCATATGAGCCTATGGAACACAAAAATCAATTAGAGTTTTTTGTGGTTGTTCACCTACCCCTTTAATTTGTTCATTGAATGTCAAAATAAATTACTAAAAGCACATTTTCGACGTCTATTTTCATGTAAATAACATTTTTGGAAGCCAATTTTCAGTAACAATCACCATTTGTAGGAGGTTGCATGAACAAACACATTTTTTTCACAATGTTTCTAAAAAATCACATATGCATCTAGATATATGCTTCCTGGAGGAAAAAGATTGCGTTTTTATCTAAAAATATACTTTTAAGGTGTAGGTGGGTTGGAAAAAGAAGCTTCTAATCCGACAGATTTTGTTGATAAATTATAATAGGGGCCTAAAATGTTATTGTCTAAATATATTTGAATCAATTTAATCTCACTCCTTAGTTCTAATATTCAATAGATGTTAAATAACACATTCATAAATTTATCTTTCTTATTATTCACTTTCAATACTAAATAAAAACTTCTATTGCCATTACACTTTGTTTAAAAGATGAGACAACAGAGACACTAATTTCACCAAATTCACGTGAAAGCTATGAGCACGATGACTACTTTAATTAATGTGCCTATGAAAAATCATATCTTTGATCCTTAAATTTATAAATGGGTCCACTCAGTTTTTAGTATTAAGTAATCCCACTACCACTTTTTTACGCAACTTATATTGATGCAATTGAGTAACCTTTGAATTTCAGTATAATATTTCTAGTAGTTTGGCAGTCAATACTAGTGCCATTAATTTACTTCTATACTCTTAGCATATGGCAGTAGATAAGATCTCCAAAAACAATTAACTTTATTTCGAAAAAAAATAAAAATTGAAAATTCATTTCAAAATTTGTATACATACACATGCATAATGCACATAAATCTGTTCTTGCATGTGTACGTACATATATATAAATATTTGTGTACATATACTTGCAAAAGAATTAGTTTTACGTTACATAAATTGATGAAAACAAAAATACTTAAGAAAAGGGCAAAGCATCTAAGCTCCAGCAACTTGTTGAGCTTGTTTCAACTTCCCTTTATTTTTAGTAGTCTTACCGACTGCAACCCCCTTGTCTTCCACTTCAATTTGGTTTTCAATCCTAGCAAAGACTGGTTTAGGTTGAGCCATGACCTGGCCACCCTTAAGTCCACCCCACTTGGTGTCACTCTACAATACAAGCAAAACAACTTAAATTAAACACCGTAACATCATTTATGTGTGCACGACTGCGTGTGCGTGTGTGAGAGAGAAAGAGAGGGAGGGAGAGAGAGACCCATGTTGTTTCATCAAATTGGTCCCTGGAATAGCCAAGTTGTTCATATATTCTCCAACTCAAGCTCGGGGTAACAGGAGATAGTGCAATGGCAATAATTCTCACTGTCTCTAATATAATTACAAGGTCCTGCTCCAACATCATAAGTGAAAATTCTTGCTTAGGCATTTGCTTATCTTCAACACAATTGAAAAAATAAGTGACATGTGGTGATTAAGCTTATTATACTTGATTTAGAAAGAAAAATAAAGTTCAATTGCCGATGACAACTTATGAAAAGCAAATTGATGAATGTAATAAAAGAAACAGGTATTTAGTATTTTGATTTAATTTGATCCAATGTCGGGTATAGATTTAGTCGAAACAAACCATGGGATGTTATCATTTAAAATAATGTTAAAAATATACTTTGCAAATGAAATACCTTGATTAATCTGACGATGTGACTTTTTCGTTTACTGATATTAAGTTTTATGCCAACATTATATTAATTGAAGTTTAAACTTCTACTTATTAGATGGATGATTTCCAGGTATAGGTTCAGAGGAGAATACCTTGGCAGCTGCTTCAGAAGCAGTACCTCCTTGCTTAAAGAGAGACCAAGGGGCACGTTCATCCATATAGGAATTACCAACATTACCAATCTCTAGAACAGCCTCACAAGCTGATGTCAGAGAGAGATTTTCATAGTGAATACGAGCTTTATCAACCTACAAGTGTAAATATCAATCAAATTTGGGGTCACAGGTAACTCCCGCCACTTATGAACAATGGTGGAAAGACAGATTTAAAAAATGTGAAGTTAGTAATTATAGAACCACAATTTATAAAACAAACTGGGGTCAGTTTGTTTCTAGTATGAAATAGAATATAAAACAAAAGCTCTAATAATTTGATGTTATACGTTCTAACATGTAAACAAATAATTATTTCACTTTTGTTTGGAAAATAATGAAATAGAGTAACATGAATACAATTATCTAGACAGGGCTCTTACAGATACAGAGAGTTGTAAATTAGCCTATACTAATCTATCAAACTTGAATACCGTATTTCACTCCTTTACATCAATTTATATTATTTAATTGGGAGGCTTGTGAATCATTTTATCACATCCAAATACAAAACAAACCACAGGACATCCATCCACAAATCCACTCCACCAAAGAGCTCTTCTCTCGAATGTGAAAACAATTTAGTTTAATTTGGAATTCCTAGCATTTAGGATAATAAATTACAATATCAAGGCAACCAAACAGCCTTCAGCACCAGATGAACCATTCGGCAAACAAATGTGTCAAAATGGTTTCCGTAGACATTGAATTCACAGATAGCATAATGTAAAACTGCTGCAAAAGAGTGTACTTTAAATTTTAAGAGAAATTATAGAAACATTAGAGTTTCCTAGGGACTTTACCAGCCTCACTACATTGTCCTTGAATGCATTTCCTTCTGCAGCTGTAATTGAATCCACTACTAGAGTTGATTGGCAGTTCTTTTTCAGAAGTCCTAGTGTACGATTAAGAAGATTTCCTGGAAAAATAGTGAAAAAGACACATCATAGCATTAGAGTCATAGTAAAAATTCAAAAATAAAAGCAATATGCTGTTACTGAATGATACATGCAACGAAAAGCAAGCCTCAAAGTACCAATTGTATTGGCAAGATGTGCATTTACGATATTGATGAAGCGTTCCTCTGAATAGTCCCCATCATTGCCAAATTCCACCTCTCTGAGGAAGAAGTATCTAACTGCGTCTGACCCAAATTTATCGACTAAATTGTTTGGTTCAAGCGTATTTCCCAGTGATTTTCCCATCTTCATGCCATCCTAACATTTTCAAAATAAAAAGCATTGCTGCATGAAATAAAATTAAAATAAGAAACAGATTCACAAAACTTTGCTTAGCCACTAAAAGCCAAATTTAGTTTCTGATCTTCTGCTGAGACCCGTCTTTTATTAAACAAATGATTGTAAATTCAATTTACATTTGAATTGATTAAATTCAAATCAACTATCAAATTACTATTATTATTGTTAATGTTGAGTATAAGTATAATTGGTTTCTGAATTTAACAACTAACTATATAGTCAGAATATTATCAAGTTTACACAGATGTCTCAATCATATATTACCATCTTACCACATTTTAAACAGATTCTATGAAGTAATGGTATGATGTGGCAAGATGGTGAAATATGATTGAACGCTAGTATAAAACTTGCTTACACAATCAGTGTATAGTTATTGAGCTCTTATTTTCTGGGAAATACATTTGAAGCATTAAGGTAAATTAACAAAACAATATAATTACTATTAATATTGTTGTTAAAGTTGAGTTTTTCTTCTACCACCCCAATGTTATTGACCTATCATTACTATTACTAATTTACTATTACAATAAATTATTATAATTATAATAATATTAATTAAAATAATAATAATTTATTTATATCATTATCATTGATAATAATGATACAAAATGGCCTAGCTATCAAAACACAAAAAAGAAGAAAAGCATAATTTCTGAACCTAACGAAGTTACTACTTACTACCAAGTTAACTCAAGAAGCAACAAAAGATAATAAATAGGTTTGAATACAAATATTACCTTTGTCAAGAATCCATGGCCGTATACCGTTTTGGGAAGGCTTAATCCAGCAGACATTAACATAGCTGGCCAATAAACGGCATGGAAACGTAGAATATCCTACAGAGTGACAAAATCAATAATAAAATAATGGACCTGAATGTTTTTCTATTCTGTCTTCTCTTTTAACAATAAATAAAATCATAAAGAAAATTCAATGATTAATAAATATAAAGGGTTGCACAAAACCATCACAAAAATACACATGGCTTTAGTGTAAGTGCCCAAGATGGAGAATACTGAGTAGAAATGAATTCTGACAGAACAATCATGATAGCCTTTTCCCAGATTTTACGGGTCTGTTATAAGAGAGAACAGTTCAATAAAAATGGCACAGCCTTCTACCTTTACAAGTTAAGAGCAAATCCGTTGTATATTTTGCACTTAATGAATGGGAAACTGACAAAATGTATGTAATAGACACACAGACAAAAATGTAGATTTCAGTTTTTGGATCTACCTTCTTTCTTCAAATGTCATTTTCTCAATATATATTATGAGAGAGAGAGATTTAAAAAAATAGGAAGGAAAAGAGGAGACATACCTTACCAATCAAGTGCAGTGTAGCTGGCCAACCTGAAGAAACAGCATTTAGTAAATCAGGTTTTTCCTGGTCATCAGATAGTGCTGATATATAGCTGCACATATAAAAAGAAGTGGGAAATTATTCAACAAAATTCTAGTAAGGTAATACAGCAGAAGTATAAATTTTTATCACTTTTCCACACAATTAAATTGTGCATAATTTGAACTTAAATGTATTTCACCAACCATTTCCATCAAGCATCGATAATGATAAACAGAAACTGCAGTTTACAGAACAGAGCCGGGGAAAGTTATAGAAGCAAGTTAATATAAAATACAAGTTCTTACCCTAGTAAAGCATCAAACCATACATATATTGTCTGAGACTTGTCATCCGGAACAGGTATGCCCCAATCAACTGATGCTCGGGAAATGGAAAAGTCCCTCAAGCCACTTTTGATCCAGCTTTGAACCTTGAAATTAGTATAGAATAAATTAAGTTTAGAGCAAAATAAATTATTAAAGAAAACTCATTTGAAGTTCTTCTGAAAGAAATAATAATATCACTAATATGAAGTTCATGAAATACCTATCACCCAGCCGAAACTGATGTAAAGCATTATTCCACTAATTTTTTGGGTGGCAGCATGCAGGGGTGGGGATGTTTTTGAAACAAACCAAATCAAACACCTTTGTCTATTTATTTTTTCTTACATTAAGTGATCAAATTCAGATTGAATTAACATATAAAATAATTGAATTAGATTTCAAGCTCAATAAGATTTAATAAAACAAACACACAGATAAGGGGAGAGAGAAAAAGACAGATTTAATCCATTTGGGATGCTGTTAGTTTTTATATTCTTCTGCACCCAAAAGATTTGTGACCACAAAATCACTTCAATGAAAACTATATAGTTACATGACATTATAAACTTATAAACTATACTATATAGTCATGTATTCTCAAAAAAGAAATATATAGTCATGTGGTCAGTGATCTCATGTTAGAGTGTTGCAGAATAAAATAATAAAAATATTATATGTTTTAGAAGATTCTTACTGTTCTAGGTGTTGTGTAATGTAAGGACTAAGGAGAGTTAAATGGCTGGATTAGTCTTGAGCTCAAGCGGCAAGAGTTGAGAAACATAAAAATAGATTACATCATGACTGGTCTATTCTATCAATTTGTGCCATATAAGTTCCGTTTCTGAATATTCTCTAGTTAATGCAGTTAAATAAGTTCTGAAAGTAAAATTTAATATAAACAGCATGAAGTGCAGTATATGAAAAATGTAACAGACAGACAGAAGAAACTTGTATATAATACTGATAAGAGAAAAAAGGAGCTCCATAATCCTTTACCTCATTTAAACGGAAAGATGGCTGCACAAAACTTGGATTTTTATTCAAAATTTCTTCCAATGACTTCTGATATTTTGACAGTGCAAAAAAGTAATTGTCCTCTTTCCTTGAAACACAAGGCTTTAGGTGGGTTGAACAACAATTATTATCAAGCAGTTCCTTCTCATCCTGCACCAAATGTCAGCACAGTCTTAAAGTATAAGTATGAAACTAATATGAAACTAAAAGAAAGGCAACAATCTCAATCAAAATTTTCATCATCAGACCCTTCAAAATAAAGAGCTTGTATAAATAAAAAATTGGCAGTCTATGAGCTATAACCTAAAGTTAAAATTATCACCTTATATTCCTCACAACTAACACAATAAAGTCCCTCATAATCAGCTCGGTAAATATCGCCATTGGCAAGCACTCTCAAATAAAATTCCTTCACGATTGCTTCATGTTTGCTATCAGTTGTTCTAATGAACTTGTCATACGATATATCTAGCTGCAATTAAAAAATAACATAAAATAAAATACATCAACAAGAATGTTCAACTTGAATAATTTTTTGGTTTAAATATGTATTTAGTACCTACAAATACATCGTTTTTTTTTTTGTTGCTTTTAATCCCTTTAAAAAAATACTTTTGTCTTTCGTCTTGGCAAATATACCATTTCCTCTGTTTCTGTTGTTTTGTTTTAGTCCATGCAAAATTTGTTCATATTAGAATCCGTTCATGTATTACGTAGAATATTTGATTTTAGTCCCTTCAATATGAGCTTACACAAAAACTAAAATAAATATTACACATAATATAGAGACTAATTCCAATACAAACAACAATTTTAGTAGGGACTAAATGCATATTTAAAGCTAGTTTTTTTTAGGAATGGAATTACATCTTTCCAAAGAGTCCTGTAAGCTTGTGAAATGAGATTGCAATGGTCAGTAGGAGTGGAACCCTGGGCCATGGCAGCAGTTGCAATTTTCTCACCATGTTCATCGGTGCCAGTAATGAATATAACTTTCTTTCCCAATAGCCGCTGTGAAATTATACGCAACAATGATTAAAAAATTGAAAAATAATAAAACACAAATATCTGGAATTAAAATTCGAACGTCGACCCAATTATCAAATAGAGTAAAATGAAAGTGGGCAGGGTGTACCTGAAAGCGAGCAATGGCATCGGCGGCGATGGTGGAGTAAGCACTACCCATATGGGGAGGGGCGTTGACGTAGTAGAGAGGTGTAGTGAGGACATAGGGTTCTTCATTTGAGGGAGTGAGGGTGGCGCAGTTGCAGAACAAAGCTCGCCGAGAAGGGTTTAGATTTGAAAAGAAATTGAAATGGGGCTTGGATTTGAGGGGGGAACGGAGTGAGAGAATGGAAGGATTGAGGAGAGAGAGTGTGTTCTGTAACGAACAGTTCATTCTAACTGCCATTCTTTCTCTTTCTTCACTTCACTTCACAAGTATGTGATTATGCCATTCGTTTCCTCACCCCAAATCATTTTATCACAATTTTCATTTTTTTTAAACCATCTTTTAGTTCCTAATAGTGTATTACTTTGTTAAAAATTTAAATTAATTTCTAAATTATCAAAATATCAATTAATTTAATTATTGATTAATAAAAATAGTAATTACACACTATAATCATATAATAATCTGTATTAATTGATATTGTAAAATTAATTTATATTAGCGAGTATAGTCATTTTTTTTTGTCAGAGACACAATTTTCATTCTTTTAGGACTCCCTTCGGTACATATTAAATAAAATTATTTTAACAAATAATAATGAGAGATTTTTTATAAAAAGTGAATATATTTTATGTTTGTCTATTGTAATATTTTTTTTTTTAATAAAAGTTGATCTTTTATAATCTAAAATTATTGATCCATTTGCATATAGAGAAAAAATAAACTGTTATTTATAATATTGATGACATGTCAATTACTCTATTTTTATTAGTAAGTTAATCAGTTTTCTCACTACATTGTGGAATATAACATTTTCCTAATATTTATTTCTCATCACTAATTAATTAATTATTCCAACTTAATTTAATTGATTAATTCAAATATTCTAATTATTTGTCTAATCGATCAACTCTAAAGCTTCTGTTGATTTAATTTGTAACTTAACAATTTTGTGATTCTGATTATATATTTATCAAATCAATAGCTACTAATTGATTATTCCTACATCACTATCTCATTAATGTTTATCCTCTTTTCTACGTGCTAATCCATTAACCCTTGATTTTTCTTTGTGTACAAGATGATTTAATTAACCGTTAAAAAAATAAAAAGATGATTTAATTAACCGTTAAAAAATAAAAAGATGATTTAATTAACCGTTAAAAAAATAAAAAGATGATTTAATTAACCCTTAAAAAAATAAAAATAAAATGATTTAATTTAATCCTACACCTAGTTGAGTGAGATAACAATCCTATTGTCTCGAGCGTTGTTTAAACCCTACTCTCGGCCGTGTATCTGACCGGCGGCGAAGGGTTTTAGGGTTTCAGAATGAACAACTTAAAGCTCTTCCGGGAGGTTCCTTTGGCTCTCCGATTCAACTCCGACGACGAAACCTTACGATTCTCCGCCTTGGATATCGAGCGCAACCGCCTTTTCTTCCTCTCTTCCCACAATTTCATTTACACTTCCCATCTCTCTTCCTTCCATGTCTGTTCCCAATTCTCTCTCTCTCCCTCTCTCTCTCTCTCTCTCACACACATACACATTTGGTTTTTCGAAAATTCTGATTTAGTATTGATTCCTTCATGTTATGTGTAACAGGGAAAAGAAGCTTGGAGTAAGAACTCGTTATCTTCGGATTATGGCATCGTTGATCTTGAACCTGATGATAGTGTTACTTCTTTTGATTATCTCATGGAGAAAGAAGCGCTTCTTCTCGGAACTTCAAACGGGCTTTTATTGCTTTATGATGTTGACGCTAACGCAACTCAAGTTGTTGGCAACGTGGACGGTGGTGTTAACTGTATTTCCCTTAGTCCTGATGGTGAACTTCTCGCTATAATAACTGGTTTTGGACAGATTTTGGTTATGACTCATGATTGGGATTTGTTGTATGAAACTCCACTCGTTGATGATGATGTTCCTGAAGGGCATCACGTAAGTAAGGACTAACCACCTTTCTTCTTAATCTTATAATCTTAATTTAAATAATTGCAATTTGTATGACAATGTTTCTGTTTTACGATGTTGTTCATTTTGGATTAACTTTTAACTCATGGAATTCTCTATATTAAAATAAGTTTACTGTGGTTTGTTTCACTAACTGGAAAGTTTTTTTATAAGCTTTTATGTGTTTACCAAGAGAAATTCGTTAGAGTTCATGAAAGAAGTACCTGGTATGTAGAAGCATGTTTCAGCTTGTACTAGAAGTTTCTGTTTAAAGAGCTTATTTCAATGTTTCTTTTCCATAAGTGTTTGTTAAGAAGTTCATCCAAATTGAACTACTCACACGTATATAACTGAATGTTAATGCCTTACAGCTGTATGAATGTTTTCAAATTTGGTTGTGTGAGTTGTCCTCGTATGTACAGTTAGTTAAAAATAGTGACTACTGTGTTTTTCAGATGGAGAAAATTTGCTGGGTTGGTTTGAACAGTACCCTATATCTTGGCGAGGAGATGGAAAATACTTTGCTACGATGAGCGTGTGTGGTTCTAATTTATCGCTCAGGAAGCTTAAGGTTTGGGAACGAGATTCGGGGGCATTGCTTGCTTCTTCGGATAAAAAAACATTTGCTGGAGCAATTTTGGAGTGGATGCCCAGTGGTGCTAAACTTGCAGCTGTTTATGACAGAAAAGCTGAAAATGAATGCCCCTCCATTGTTTTCTTTGAGAGAAATGGATTAGAAAGAAGCAAATTTAGTGTTGGTGAAGGAATTAATGCAAAAGTGAAGTTTCTGAAATGGAATTGCAGTTCTGATCTTCTTGCAGGTGTTGTTGAATGTGAAAATTATGATACGATAAAGATATGGCATTTTAGCAACAACCATTGGTACCTGAAACATGAAATTAGATATTTGAAGAAAGATGAAGCCAGGTTCATCTGGAATCCAGAAAAACCTTTGCAGATAATTTGTTGGACTCTAGGTGGTCAGGTTACAGTTTACAACTTTGTCTGGATCACGGCTATTATGGACAATTCTGTTGCACTAGTCATCGATGGCTCCAATATTCATGTAACGCCACTTTCCTTATCCTTAATGCCGCCTCCTATGTATTTATTTAGCCTAAAATTTTCTTCTCATGTACGGGGTATGGCAGTATATTTTAAAAACTCCAAGAATCAGTTAGCTGCATTTCTTTCAGATGGTAGTTTATGCGTTGTAGAGCTTCCATCGATTGAAACCTGGGAAGAACTAGAGGGGAAAGAATTCCGTGTTGAAGCCTCTCATACTGAAATGGTGTTTGGGTCCATTTTACATCTTGTATGGTTGGATTCTCATACGTTGTTATCTGTTTCACATTATGGTTTCAGTCACAGTAATGACTTATTCCAAACCTCACTGAATGAGAGTGTACTTCGAGGCTTCTATTTGCAGGAAATAGAACTTGAGTGTTCTGAAGATACTGTTCCAGGATTGCTGACATGTTCAGGCTGGCATGCAACAGTTTCAAAACAAAATATCCTTGAAGAGCTTGTTATTGGCATTGCTCCAAATCCTGCTAGTAAATATTCTGCATATATGCAGTTCGCTGGGGGGAAAATCAAAGAGTATTTATCAAAAGTTGGCACTGATGGCGGATCTCTAGAACAAGCATATCAAGGTTTTTCTGCAGCCTGCCCTTGGATGGGTGTAGCACTAGTTGGCAGTGCTGGCCAGTCAAAACCAGTGCTTTTTGGACTGGATGAGATTGGAAGACTGCATGCTAGCGGGGGGATAGTAGTTTGTAACAACTGCAGCAGTTTCTCATTTTACTCAAATTTGGCAGACCAAGTAATGACGCATCTAATTCTTGCAACTAAACAAGATCTGCTTTTTATTGTTGACATTGTTGATATATTTAATGGGGAGTTAGACTCAAAAAAGTATGGGAATTTTGTCCACATTAACAGCAGAAAAAGGGAAGAAAATGAAAACTACATACATATATGGGAGAGAGGTGCTAAAATTGTTGGAGTTTTACATGGAGACGAAGCTGCCATTATACTGCAAACTACTCGGGGAAACCTAGAGTGTGTATACCCTAGAAAATTGGTTTTGGTTTCTATCGTAAATGCCTTAGTTCAAAAGCGGTTTAGAGATGCATTACTTATGGTTAGGAGGCATAGGATAGATTTCAATGTAATTGTTGATTACCGTGGTTGGAAAGCATTCTCACAATCAGCTTTTGAATTTGTCAGGCAGGTCAACAATCTGGGTTACATAACCGAGTTTGTTTGTTCTGTAAATAATGAAAACATTATTGAGAAACTCTACAAAACATATGTGTCTGTTCCCTGTTCAGAGGTTGCTAATGTTTTGCTAGCTGGAGACATCCAGAATTGTCCTGCTGATAACAAGGTTTCTTCAGTTCTGATGGCCATAAGGAAAGCACTTGAGGATCACTTTACAGAAAGTCCTGCAAGGGAGCTTTGCATATTAACCACTCTTGCTCGAAGTGAACCTCCATTACTTGAAGACGCTCTAAAGAGAATAAAGGTTATTCGTGAAAAGGAGTTGTCTCATGCTGATGACCAGAGGAGAATGTCTTACCCTTCTGCTGAAGAAGCTTTGAAACATCTTTTGTGGTTGGCTGATTCGGATGCTGTCTATGATGTCGCTTTGGGTCTTTACGATTTAAATCTCACTGCTATTGTGGCATTGAATGCCCAAAAAGATCCAAAAGAATTTCTTCCTTTCTTGCAAGAATTGGAGCGTATGCCTACACCATTAATGCAATATAATATTGATCTTAGGCTGAAAAGGTTTGAAAAGGCTCTCAGACATATTGCTTCCGCTGGAGATTCTTATTATGATGATTGTATGACACTTGTGAAAAAAAACCCTCAACTTTTTCCTTTGGCTCTTCAACTTTTTACTGACCCTGCCAAGAAGATGCCATTGTTTGAGGCTTGGGGCGATTATCTTAGTGGTGAAAAATGCTTTGAAGATGCTGCAACAATTTACTTGTCCTGCTTCAATCTGGATAAGGCTCTGAAGGCTTACCGTGCTATTAATAACTGGAGCGGGGTGCTTACAGTTGCCGGGTTCCTTAATCTGGGAAAGAACGAAGTACTGCATCTTGCCAGTGAGCTTTGCGAAGAACTTCAAGCGCTTGGCAAACCTGGTGAAGCTGCCAAAATTGCCCTGGAGTACTGTGGAGATGTTAACTCTGGCGTGAATTTATTAATTTCTGCACGGGATTGGGAAGAAGCATTGAGGGTTGTTTTTATGCATAAAAGAGAGGACTTGATTAAAGTGGTGAAGGATGCATCTGTTGAATGTGCAAGCACACTTACCAATGAATATGAGGAAGGCTTAGAGAAGGTTGGCAAGTACTTGGCCCGTTACTTGGCTGTTAGACAGAGAAGATTACTTCTTGTGGCAAAGCTCCAGTCAGAGGAACGTGCAGCTAGTGATATCGATGATGACGCTACTTCAGAAGCTAGTAGTAATTTTAGTGGAATGAGCGCATACACCACACGGTACGTAATTTCCCTCGATCCCATATAACGTACTTTTGTATTCTGAATAGTTTTTCTTTAACTATTATTGTTATGCAACTCATATTTGTTTCTTCTATTATTATACATTTATTTTCCTGATTTCGACAACAGGACCAGGAGAAGTTCTGCTGCTTCTACTATTTCAACTGCAACTACCAGGGCAAGAGATGCTAGGCGTCAAAGGAAAAGAGGAAAAATCCGTCCTGGGAGGTATCTTGACATGAAAACTTTTTCACAACCTCCCTCCTTGTGTACCATTGTTTTTCATTAGCCTCTATTTCATATAATTTAAAGTAATAATATTAACTATTTTGCAGTCCTGGTGAGGAGTTGGCCTTGGTGGATCATTTGAAAGGCATGTCTCTGGCAGTGGAAGCAAGACGAGAGCTGAAATCTTTGTTGGTTTCACTCATGATGTTTGGTGAAGGTGAAACAGCAAGGAAGCTACAGCAGATTGGGGAAAACTTTCAATTATCTCAGATGGCAGCGGTCAGATTAGCCGAGGATACAGTATCCAATGATACCATAAATGAGTATGCACATACTTTGGAGCAATATACCCGAAAAGTAAGGGATGAAATGCGCAATTCTGAGGCTCTGTCGTGGCGGATTAAAGTTTTTTTAACCTATGAGTGATATAAACAAATCCAACATAAAGATCTTACATTTTAAGTTTATCTGGGATGTATCTGCATGCCATTTGATGATGTTGGCTTCTTTATTTGAGGGGCTTGAATCCGTTCAGAACTATGACTGTAATTCCGCCGAATTGATGGTGCTACTCTCAAATGAAAGTTATGCCCAAGGACTAGGAGAGCGACATCAACCCATGATGGCAGTTTTGCTTCTGAGAATGCAATAATGTGAAACAATTGTAGTGACAGTTTATTGTTATTATTTTTATTTTTATAATAAGCAACAGATTATTTTAATTATTTTCAATTGCAAGTGGAGGATATTTTTATTATTCATTTTAATGGCTAGTATGCTTTTTCTATTATGGTCACAAACATTTCACTCCAGGTCTCTTGTTTTATTTTCCTTTTAAAAATTTAATTTATTGCTTTTTCAAATAACAACCATGTTTCGAGCAATTCCTATGGCTAGTAACAGTGCAAGCATTGCTGTTACGTTATTATGAGGTTAAATTCACCAGAAACACTTGGAAAAATATAGCCATATTTTGTCCCAAAAAAATAATTAGGCAAGCTGACATTTCGTAAGCTGAGCTACTCGCCATTTTTCATGGGTTGAAGCTGGTGAGAGAAAGAGCCTTCACAAATATTATTTACTTTCGTTCCTATGTAACTCTTATTGTATCAAAAGAAATTACAGTTAATATTTGTTAATAGAGTATAAATATCTTTTTGTTTCAAAGAATTTAATGGTGAAACACACTAAAATGTAGAAAAATGAAGTGGTACGCCTCAACATATTAAGTATTTTGCTGTGTTTTACTATCTAAGCTATGGAACTAATCATAATTTTTTTAACTAGAATATAAACATCGTTAAACAAATAATGATTTGATTAAAATAATAAGGATCTTAATTAAGACTGAAAGACGCTCATTGTTATCATGTGTTGCTTGTTTCTCTACAAATCTCATTTCATGGGTCATTAACGTATTATAATGGTAGATGGTGGAGAATAACAGGAACTGCAAAATATCCATCAGTTTATTTGTGAATTGAAAAAAGAGAATTAAATAAGCAAAAGTTATGAATGAAGGAGTAAAAGGATACAGAAATAATTCAACAAAGGGCCCAACCGGGTTCGAACCGGTGACCTCTTGATCTGCAGTCAAATGCTCTACCACTGAGCTATGGACCCCTATGATGCTAATTATTCTCGATGCAAAAGTATATTCCAACGAATAGCGTAAGTACGTAAGTTTAACAGTTTTAATTCAAACGTCACATAGATTGAAATAAAAAGTCCTTGTATATATTAAAAAAAGAAATAAAAACTTTAGTTATAAAATACAAACGTTTTAGTTTTAATATACGATGTTTACTACGGTAAGTTTTTTAAGGAATAGTAAAATTTGATTTTAAGCTTATACATACAATTAGCCTTTGCTAAATAAAATATTTTGGTTGAGTTTTTGTAAAATGTAAAATACTATAAATTTGATTTTAGTAAACTCACTCGTTGAATCCCAATAATTTGATAAATAGAATTTTCGAATCTAACGTAGGTAAAGGTGGTCTACAATAGACCATCAACCTCACGCGTATATGCTAGACTTGCCCATATTCATTATAATGATTTTTTTTGAAAGAAATAAAAAAATTAATTAATAATAAATCACGCAAAAATATTTTAATTTAGGAATAAATAAATCTTATCTACTATTGTCGACTCTGGTCCTTGGCGGTGTCACCGCATATAAAGGACGAAAATTTTTCTGAATAATAATGTTTGTGTCTTTTGTCCGTTTCTTACCTGTTTTTTATTTTTTTTTTCTCTTAACAAACCTTTGTTGACATTTTTTTTATCAAAAACGTTAAAAGACTTTGCTGACTTTTTTGTTACACTTTTTCTCTCTCTAATCAAAATTGCGTGTGTATGTGTGCGAGAGAGAGAGGACGGTGAACATGATGGAATTTCAGAAACAAGTGCAGAATGGGAATGTTGATCCGATGTATGTGAAGGTTATGACTGATGATCAATTGGAAACTCTGAGGAAACAAATTGCTGTTTATGCTACCATTTGTGAGCAACTTGTTGAGATGCACAAAACACTCTCAACTCAACACGATCTTGCTGGTAAATAATGTCTAATTATATTAGCTGATAATAAATTCCCAATAATTGTTATTGCTTTTTTTAGTATCGTTTTTCTAAGTTTTTGAATTTCTATTTATATTGGTAGAAATATGCACAAAACCACTTTCATCCTTGGGTTTTGACTAATAGACCCTTTAATTTTAATTTTGGCAATTATTAGCCGTAAGTTTGAAAAAATTTCAATTTCAGTTTCTGACTTTCTGTGCATTTTTGTCAGTTAGATTTGTCTGCATCAAAGACGAATTATTTTAGACATAAAGTATGTGTGGAACTAAATTGATACAACTCCACAATTTGAAAGACGAATTGAGTATTTAAGTATTTATTGATAAACAAAGATGTCTGGATCTCCTAGAACTAAAAGTACTCTTGAGATTTTATAGATTATATAGAACCTTATAATTCTCTCACCCCCACCATAAATTTGTTTGTTTTGGCAATTGGCATATAAAAATTGACATTTGTTATTAAGATCCAGCATTCTCTAAAGAAATGCTAAATGTTTTTTTTCCATCATCAGGAGTTAGGCTGGGAAATATATACTGTGACTCATTGTTGGCATCTGGTCACAAAATAACATCCAGACAGCGGTGGACTCCTACGCCGGTTCAGCTCCAGATTCTCGAACGTATGTTCGATCAAGGAAATGGAACTCCAAGCAAAGAAAAAATCAAGGAGATTGCTGCTGAATTAGGCCAACATGGCCAAATTTCCGAAACAAATGTTTATAATTGGTTTCAAAATAGGCGCGCTAGATCGAAAAGAAAACTGCAAAATGGAGCACCTAGTAGTAACAATACTGAATCAGAGGTAGAGACTGAGGTTGATTCCAAGGATAAGAAAACAACAAAACCTGAGGAATTTCAGTCTCAACAAAATGTTGCTGTAGGAGCTGAAAATGTGTGTTCTGAAAAATGCTCTGAGTTGCAGTACTTGAATCCAGATTCTAACAAAACATATTCCATGTTTCCTTCGGATGGAAATGTAAGATCCACAAGAAATTTGGGTGGCAGTGTGTCTGTTTTTGATGAAGTGCTATCAAACTCAAGTATGTAGCATTTTGTGCTTTCTTACTTCCCTTGTCTCTTCATTGGCTATATATATTTTTATGACATTATTTGAATTTTATCAGACTATAGATTTTATTTAAATGGACCTTAAAAAATCTAGTTGAAATTCTTTGGCAAATTCTTAAACTAGTGAACTACCAAGTATCTTCAAGTGTCGATGTCAAATGAAAAATATAGTAAATACTTTATTTGGGCTATAAAACAAATAGACATTAACCTTGGATTATTAATTTGATGTCGAGATTGGGATTATATTCAATGAAAATGAGGATACCAATAACACATTCTTTTAAATACACTTGTGAACATATTCTTTGTGATTGATACATTTCTAAGAAAGTTCAATTTATTTGTTTTGTAACTTATAAAGAATATCTTAAAAGTGACTAGTGGAAGAGGCTAAACTTCTACAACATGGTGAACTCGAATTTGAATCTTCACTAGAAGAAGTAGTTACATTTAGTCTTTGCCACGCCTCGAATAGAATTACATGTGGAGAGAACTTCTAGAAAGAAAAAAATGTCCTAAGATTGTGTCCAAAAGAATGTGCTAGTGCATTACCATTTTTTTATTTTTTATTTTTATTTTTATTCAGGAACTGACTATCTAGCTGGAAAAATGGAAGTATCTGGGAGTTACAATTTTTACCAGCAAGCAGAAGACTACAATTTGGCAGGTTGACATTTGGTGCAACCTCTATCAAATGTGGCTAGATGTGTGTGAATAACTTGGAGTGTGTTGCTTGGGCTTATGTTCATGAGAAATCAAAACTAGTTATATAGCCACCTCTTGAGATATTTACTGGAAATATGTCCAGAGAATCGTATTAAATTTGATTACTTCATATTTTGAAGCTTGTTTCTTGGTTGCATATTTTCACTATTTTCTTCACATGTAATAGTAAATCAGAGTTTTCTTCTTTTATGATTTGGAGGAATGAAATTCAGTACCTAGAGGTTTACAAGGCTCCCACTTAACACAGTGTACCAACTACTTGCGCTAGATTTCGGTGTTGATAAATCAGACTTTTCTGTATCAAGTCTAAATATTAATTTTCTTATTCTACTCGATTAATACTTAAATTTATTTTTGATCAATCAACCTTTGTAGACATGATAGAAATAGGAGTGTACATGGTGTAAAAATTAAACCGCATTCGGTCACATTAATAGTTTGGTTCACTTCTTGAAAACCACTTTCAAATCAAGTTCAGTGCAGTTCTAAATCGGTTTGAAACTGGTTTATATTTATAAATCAGTTTAATATTTTGAACAAATTTTTAGTTAAAATCGGTTTAAAACTAGTTATTCGAAAAAAAGAATTTTAAAATTTTTTTGATAAAAAAATATCAATTTTTTTGATTCTTTTTTGAGAAAAATAGATGAAAAAAATTTTCAAAAAATAATTTCGAAATTCTTTTGGCAAAAATATTGAGAAAGTTTTTTTGATTATTTTCGAGAACAATAGATATAAAAGTTTTTAGATAAAAAAAATTTCAAAAACAGAAAGTTTCGATTTTTTTTAAAAGAAATCGAAATTTTTTTGAGAAAATAATATTTATATTTATTTTCCAAAAAAAAAATTCAGTATTTTGTATATTTTTTTTTAAAAAACCAAATTTCAAAAATTTTGTAAGAAAAAAAAATCTTAAAAGTTACGAATATTTTAAAATTGTTAGAGTGGTTTTTGAATTAAGTTTGGTTAACTGAATTGTTTTAAATATATGGTTTAATTAATGAACCATTTAAATTATTTGGTTTTTTGTAGTATAATACACTGCAATTTTTCAATATGATTCAATCAACAATTTATTTTGCACATCCCTAAATAGAAGATTTGTACATTATTGTTATGCTAAAATTTTAAATTACATCCTCTAAAAAAAATTAAATTAGATCAGTTTTTAAGTTTTCAAAATTAGAAATTTGATTTATTTCTATTTTAATTATTTAGATTCATAAGCTTGACTGTGGCTTTGGCGGATTTGAACATCATCACTGTGTTCCTTGTGTCTTATTTGGAATTATTGGAATTTTTACATTTTGTTTGTTGATAGAGAAAGGAATTAGAGAAGATAGGAAGGGAAGAGAAAAATGAGATTTTTTGTTTGAGAAAGTTTTTAATATATATTTTGTTTTTACTTTTAATTATAAAAGATGTCCCCTTATTTAATAAAAAAAAATATGTCGCCTTATTAAATTTTCTAGTTTTTAGAAAATTGTATAAAATGAAACAAAAGCAATGTGACATTTTTTGTGATAAAAGGTGAATATAACCAATAATAACAGAATATTTTTTTAAACTACAAAGTTCTTAATGAGAGAGCTCTCTTGGTTAATAGATAAATATGAAAGAAAATAATAACGTGCCATCCAATTTTAGGTAAAATTTAAGTGATTAGCAATATTATCAATTCCAAATTTTGTTAACAAAAGACCAAATTTGTCAGGAGTTTATTAACTTAATTTAAAAATGTTAATGTTGTTTGTTGATATTTTCTTTCAATTATCGTTGAGAACTGTTAAATAAAAACCTACCTCCTTTAGCTCGTATTGAGGCATGATTTGGCAGATTTGCTTCCACAAAAGTCAAAATAGGTTGCACGTATCCTTTGACAGAAGAGTTATAATTACCATTGACTTTTTTCTTTATAGGCATAATTACTATTCAGATTGTTTTACATTATTATACAAAATTATTATAGACAACAATCTTTGAGGTGGATTTAAACTATGACGTCAGTGACATAAAAAAATATTTATAAGAATTAGATTAAATATATAATTTTTATAAATTATCAAAATTAATAATTAATTGTTATATTAGTATTTTTATTTTAGATTGTACTCTATTATTTTTTTAACTATTTTATCTGATTTTTGGTAAAAACAAAACTCTTAAATCAAGTTTAGTAGAAGAAGTTTACATTTTTTTTTATAAAGAAAATAAGGAGATTTCAGTTTCAGTTTCGGATTCAATATTTTTGTAGCTGTTATATAATTATTTATAATACTATTTGTATTTTAATTTTAATTAGTAATGGTTTGAACTAGTAGATATTTAATTTAGGCTAAATAGTACTTGTGTCCCTTAACTTAATTTCAGGTAACGTTTTAGTCATTTATTTTTTTTTTTGATTTGGTCCTTTATTTTAATTTTAAGTGACAATTTAATCCTTTATATTTTAAAATATTAATAATATTATCCTTTTTTTTACAAAAATTCAAAAAATTCATCAAAATTTTTCAACCAAAACCCATAAAATTAATTGTATTCTTTAATATAATACAAATTTTATCAAATTCGTAATTCAAATATTCAAATAAATTCATATTTTTATTCTTTATTAAATGGAATTTTAAAAATCAAATAGAAAATGAAAATATGAGTTTATTTGAATATTTGAGTTACGAATTTGATAAAATTTGTATTATATTAAAGAATGTAATTAATTTTATGGGTTTTGGTTGAAAATTTTGATGAATTTTTTGAATTTTTGTAAAAAAAAAGGATAATATTGTTAACATTTTAAAATATAAAGGATTAAATTGTCACTTAAAATTAAAATAAAGGACCAAATCGGGAAAAAAAAGAAGATAAAAGACTAAAACGTTACTTGAAATTAAGTTAAGGGACCATGGATACTATTTAGTTTTTAATTTATTGATTATGGAGAATAATTTAAGCAATATACTTTTATTTTTATTAAGATTGGATATATATATTAATTGTAATTAGCTATATTTTTTTAATGGTAAAATCAACTATCTTTTTCAACTAATTAAAAAAAAAGAAGAAATGAAGGAGGGTGGGTCCGAATCTGGTGTGTGCAGGACTATATCAACAAGAAAAGTCTTCGCGTAACGCTACTGCATTTACAATCATATTACGCAGAGAGAGAGAAAGAAAGATACGAAAAAAACGAATACAAAAAGCGATTCGTCGTTTGATCTGTTTCCATGTCGCCAACGAATCTCTTCTAACCGTTTGGATTCCGATCTCCGTGCTGACTACTCATACTGCCAATAGGATAGTATAGGATAATAGGATCACTGTTCATCAACCGCCATGGCAGCAGCACCGGCAAGAGCTCGTGCCGATTACGATTACCTCATCAAGCTTCTTCTTATCGGCGACAGTGGTTCGTTCATTCTTCTCCTTTTCATTTCTTTCCAGATCTTCATTTATTTTCATTTCGTATTATTTTTATTATTATATAAATAAATAAATAAACGATCCTTTTTAGTTTTACGGTTGCTCTTTTTTTTTTTTTGAATCAGAATTTAGGTTTATCCTTCTTCGATTGAATTCTTTTTATAGTTTCATTCTTCTGTTATAGTCTTTGTACACTTTGAATATCATCAATCCATCTGCTGGATATTATCTTAACGATCATGTACCTTGAATTTTAGATAAATTTAACGTTCATAGTTATGTAATCATATAGCCCACGCATTTAATTGAAATTATTTGCTGTAGTAGAAAATAATTTGTAGATTTTATGAAAATTTGTAGACTTGATCCACTTGTTCAGAACTTTTAACTTAATGGATGAACTGATGAAATTCAATGTTTACAAAAGAGTTATTTAGGGGACCTTGTGGAGTAACCAACAACATATGTTAAAATAATATCATAATAATATAAGTGGACTAGTGGATAAAAATTTCAACAGTTCAAAAGCACGACAACATAATAAATATAGGAAAAGAGAACGGTAAATATAAGGAGATGGCCCAGATAACAGATAGGAAATATTACTATCTTAGAGATAACAAAGAGAAGGAGATGTTGCCGGAAAAGGGAACAGGAATAGAAAGACAAAAAAAGAAAAGGAAAAAGATGTTTGTTCACCTGAAATGGAAGCTCGCTAGAACAAATGTAATGTTGAGGTTGCATAGTTTTGACAGAGTATGAAGTTGAAGACTTTGATATGAGGTGGCTGTTACTTGATAGTACTAGTCTTTTAGTGTTTTCTCTTATTGGCCATGTGGGTTTCAGTTTTAGATTGGGTCAAGATACCCTGTTTTTTTGGCTTTCTACTTGTCATTTCCACCATTATCATTGCTGGTGCCGTGGGTGCCATGAGAATCGAAGTCTTCCATTCAAAATCTGCAACGCCATAAGGTTTGTATGGCAGTTATTCAAAAGTTTACCATGCAATGGCAGCACCGCTATTTGGTAACATTGTATCTAGTTTGGTTTTATTATTGTCATAGTTGAAGAACATTTTGTCCTTTTATCTATGCTTTTTAGTTCTTTTCTGACTGAGAACTATTTGTAGGTGTGGGGAAGAGTTGTCTTCTTTTGAGATTTTCCGATGGTTCCTTCACAACCAGTTTTATCACCACCATTGGGTTAGTATATGTAGACTTCTTTCATCCCTTATGAAAATGCTATAGGAGTTTCTTCTTGTGGTTTTCAATTTCAAGGGGCTTATATCTATATTTCCCACATCTATTCACTATTATCTATATTGTAAGTTATTTACAAAGCACCTGTTTCTCTTTTAATATGCTTTAGAAACACAGGAAGCTTGGGCCTATAGAGTTCATTTGATGTATAGTACTTCTCAAATCTCCTATTTATCATGACATTTCTTTTTGTTCGTATTCGATTGGCTTCATTTTATACACATAAATAATTGTTCACAATCAGATATATATCTATATTTGTTATGAAAAATAAAATCTTATTATAAAAATATATGCAGAATTGATTTCAAGATAAGAACCATTGAACTTGATGGCAAACGCATTAAGTTACAAATCTGGGATACAGCTGGTCAGGAGAGATTCCGAACTATTACTACAGGTATGTGTTTTGTCCTGTGCAAACTTATTCTAGAATTCAAAATTGGCAGTTGTCCACTTGGTGATTAGTAGGCTTATGTCATATTTCTACACACATTCCTGTAGAAGTTAATTGAAGTACTACTATTAAAGCTGTGATTATTTAACAATGAGCTTTTAAACTAAGTTAGTATTATAAGCATTATCAGAAACTTTTGTTCTGATGAAATTATTGATTTAATTATTTTGTGCAGAAGTTACAATTTTTGAATGAATTGTAATTTTGCTGAAGGAATAGTAATCTAAATCATTAAGTAGTAGTGTGACTCAAATCTAAAGTACACGGGGCCTGTATTTATACTTTTTATAAAATTATTATATTTATTCTAACATATTCAGTTCTTACCAGTATTTCTTAATGCCTGTGATTTTAAATACTACTGTTGAATCTCTTACTTTTATTGCTTGCTCCGTTTATTTGATGAAAGGAACGTGCCTTATACAATGTTACATTATGTTGCAGCTTATTATCGCGGAGCCATGGGTATCTTGCTGGTTTATGATGTTACTGATGAAGCATCTTTCAACAGTACCCTCCTTTTCCTGGTCTTGTAGTCAGCTTAAAGATGTTTCAATGAATTTATTTTGATGTATTTATGCATTAATGCTTTTCGGAATTGTAGGCTTCATGTCAGCTTTGGCTGACCCAGTTGTGTTTCCTTCTTATTTCCCCACATCTTCTTGTTCCTTTTGACTCTAATACTCTCTGATTCACATTTAACTAGGCAGATAAACAAATGATCTGATTTTTATGATTTAGTTTCCTTTGTTTATTCTGCCTGCCTTTTGATTTTCAATGTATCTTGCATCTTTCTGTTCAGATATTAGGAATTGGATTCGCAATATTGAACAACATGCTTCCGACAATGTAAACAAGATACTTGTGGGAAACAAGGCTGATATGGATGAAAGTAAAAGGGTATGCACATCTGTGGTTCTTTTCTATTTATATTTGACATCTTAGCTGGCCGAGTTATGATTAAGCAATATCTGTCTACTTTGTGCTGTTTTTGTATTACACTTACCATTATACAAACATAAGGTGTTTCTTTTTCTCTAGGCTGTACCTACCGCCAAAGGTCAAGCTCTTGCTGATGAGTATGGTATCAAGTTCTTTGAGACTGTGAGTAGTAATATGCTTGATATTCACATTTCCGTTAATTCATGTAATTTCTTTATACTTATATTGAAGAACACATACAGAGTGCAAAAACAAACATGAATGTGGAGGAAGTTTTCTTCTCAATAGCAAGAGACATCAAGCAAAGGCTTGCAGACACAGATTCTAGAGACGAGGTACATTGTTGTCTCTTTCCTGTCTTTCACTTTTTTATTCCTGAGAAATGTAGGTGCATGCATGAATGGAGCCTTCTTTCCTCTATGCTACTTTTTCTTATTCTAAAAATAATAATTTGCCATCATGTATCCAGTACTTATTCTGCTAACTTACACAGTAAGCACATAGTTTTGTACTTTTGTGCTTCTTTCTTGTTGCTCAATGATGATATTTTTTCTATATGGTTGTTCAGCCGCAGACTATCAAGATTAACCAACAAGATTCGGCAGCCGGTGGTGGTCAAGCTGCACAAAAATCAGCTTGCTGCGGTTAACAAAAATAATCAGTATTTGCAGTAAGGCAGTGCTGGTTCTACAGTAGCGCTCATTTGGGTGCTAATGTTATTCTGATGATGACAATATAAGTGGGAGCGTGTATTTGTCCCTATGTATCTCCCAACTACAGATGTCGTATCTTAAAATTTATATTTTAAGCTTTTTTTTTTTTTTTTTTCTCATTTAGTTGGTGGAATTTGTGCGGACTTATTTTGATTGCTTCAATTTCTTCTTTCATATATGTAGTCTGACCCTTAAAAATATATCTTGATGGATAGATTATCGCAATCCTCCACTTGCAAACTATATATCAGTCCAAAAATTATATCATAATAATTGGAAACATCTAAAGAAATGTTTTTACAAGGAACGAAATGGAAAGTCTTGCATAAAAAGAGTTGCATTTGGTGCCCCTAAGAAAACAACTTATTTTATAATTACCAATATTAATTTTCAAGGGCTTTGCAGTTTATTTTTAACAGCAGAGGATCATAATCATTAATTTAAAAGGCAAAATGCTTGGTGCTGAAGCCTGAAACCGTTCGCAGGTTCAGATTATAAATCACAATGCATGAAATATTGCAGTTTTCACTCAAAGTGAATTCGGTTCATAATGCGGAACTTCGTTTCAGAAGATGAAACTTATGCTTTGTTTTGCTTGATGTTGATATAGCGAATCAATGTAAGAACTGACTTTTCCTTTGTTGTTTTTATATTAAGGAGTTATTCGAACGAATGTGCAAAAAACAGGCATGGATTATCATGGGATAGAATGGAATAAAGATGGACTAACATGTGTTTTTGGTATTTTGGTTCACATCTCCTTTGTTGTTTTTACATTACAAGGTATTTGAACGAATTTGCAAAAAAAAAAAAAGCACTGATTACCATGCGGATAGAATGGAATAACACGTAGTGTTATGTTTTTCATGCATAATAAACATAACCAATAATCTGTGTTTCAATTTTTAGCTTTTTATATTAATAGCAAAATAAGTTTTCAATTTTTAGCTTTTTATATTAATAGCAAAATAAGTTTTGGAAAAACTTAGTGCATGTTATTAAGCAAAAAATTACCCGTTGTAGTTTTTGTAAAATTATGTTAGTTCACCGTGAAATAAAATATACACTTAAAAATTTAAACTATTAGTGATGTAATAAAATGAGAGACAAAATAATATATTAAATGAGTGTATGAAAATAATGATTGTATGTGTATCATTGTTTATTAAAAAAAGATGAATAATGGCCATTTCACTTTCAATATTGTAAATTGGTAACAATGTTAAACTGAATGAGACATAGTTCTAAAATTCTAATAGCATTATTACTATCAAGAGATTCAAGACATGACCTTAAACAATCGCTTTCTCCTGTCTCCACCTTTTTACTTGCTTGGGTTTATTCTCTCAGCAAAGTGGTGAATAATATGAGCCACTATTAGCTGATTGAGAGTAGCTGAAAAGCTGTTAGAACGTGCTTCTAGTTCTACTTGATTATAACTATAAGAAACTTGGTATTTCTTATGCATATAAACAGGTGCCAACCATGGTATCTACTTGTGTGTTTCATACATCACGCAACGCAGCTTTTAGAGAAAATGGGGAGTTTTTCAATCTAACAATTATAGTTTTTGAAAGTAATTATTATGAGGAATTTGATCACAAGGAAGCCATCCATCCATGTCTTTACTGTTTCAAAGGAAGTATGAGAAGTTTGCAGCAACTTATCGTGGCATGGAATGTGTTGAGCGAAAAAGTCCCACATCGCCCAAAACTATAAATCAAATTGGCAGAAGCTCCTATTTAAGGTAGTGTCAGAATTTGAGTAATGCATCTTTGCGCTTGGGGCAATGACGCAGCTAGTGAGGTACTAACCGAGGCGCGTCTATTGCTGGTTGAAAACTATTTCCAAACCCCCTCTTTAGCCTAAGTTTTGCTTAGGCTTTTGAGAATTTCTGGAAGAGCTCCCCTTTGGGGTAAAGCTCTACTATTCTTAGTTCTAATTTTTTTCTAAAATTTTAAAGCTTCACTATTCTTGATTCTAATTTTTTTCTAAAATTTAAAGCTTCACTATTCTTAGTTCTAATTTTTTCTAAATTTCTAAAATGATGTAAGATGTAAACATCTCAACTAATGAAAGAGTGACTCTATTTGAAGAAATGTCAAACTGCAAAGCAATAATCAACTATATTGTATGAACCTTTGACAAATCTACCATTTGAATCTCGATCAAGACCATTTCATGCAGAGCTACCAAAAGAAGCTCTAAAGGAACCATCCACATTAGCTTTGAACTAATAATCTTCATGAGATTTTACCCGATTGAGAGACTTATAAATCAAAGTTATGTCCAAGGACGATGATCGCAAAAAAACAAGGCTATTCCGATTCTTCCAAATTTCGTATATAGGCACACCAAAGAAAGTAATTCAATTAGATTACACTCGACCAATATCATTGGTAGATAAATTTCAACCTAACCAGTTATAAAGACTAAGACTAAAAAACTTACTTCAATTAATCGGATTAACGAGATCATTCCAAAAAGCTTTAACTTCCTCGTAGTTTCTGGACAGTCACAACAACTCGGACAAAAATTATATGTGGAAATTTCTCTAGAATGTCTTTCATCATTGGTAAAAAGTCTATTGTTCGCCAGCTTCCAAAGAAAACTTTTATAACGATTATGGTCATTCCAACTATAAATATCATAAAAAATGAGACCATAAGAGATTGTAATATTTTATTGAGAATAGAAAAGCTCGTAAATACTTTTCACAGTAAAATGATTGTTGGGGTAAGATTCCAACAAAGAAAGTCGCGTCTTACTAGAACATGAAGTTTAATAATTGTATTTATGTCACAAATATCCCTTGAAACGAACCTCTCCATTTTGTCTCATTTCTAATTGTTTTATGTGCTATAATTAAATACTAAAAAATCAAATTCCGCATGTAAAATGACACTAGATAAATAGAGATTTGAATAATCTCTAATCCAAAGGTCTTCCCAAAATGTGTCATGGTCATCTTGAAACTGAAGTACATGAATCAAATTATTTTTCTTATATATTTTTTAAAAGAATTTAATTAAGTTCAACTTGATGCATACTATAATCTCCCTTTATATATCATTATTTTGAATCATAAGTTTCATATGGCGACTAATTTTAAGTGTTTAATCTAAATTATTTACAAATAATTTTTTTGACAAAAATAATTTATTAACGATCATATTAATTGATAACACACATTGAAAATTATCTATTTGACTTTTGAAAACTCAAAATATGTTAATTTTGATAAAAAAAAAATTATTTTTGTATCTTTAAATGCCTCAATAGCACTTGTTAGCATGACTTATTAATAAATAGGATATATGGTGGCTATATATAAATACAAATGATGATATTAATAAATGGCATAATAATAATTTATTCAAATAGTTATTTACTTATTATTTTTAGGCATAATTTAGTTATCATTTAAATTTAAAAATAAAAAAAGAATAATATTGATGGCCAACGTGGCACGAATGGAAAAAGCGAATTCTAGAAAATGTATAAGACTATAAGGGGCCCACCAAAATGGAAGAAAAAAAAGTAGGGTGCATGGAGAATAGTATCAGTGTTCTCTGGAAACAAATAATTTCGCATTCAATTTGAAATATCACCATTACCGTTCCTCCTTCAATTCAGCCGCCACATCGTATCTTCTTCCATTCTCTCTCATATCAGAACAGCCGAACAGGTTCTTCTTTCTACCATTAACCTCTCTGTTTTTTCATTTCATTGTTATTATTATTATTATTATTATTTATCTTTGCATGCTTTAGTCATTCATTCAAGAGCGGGGATTATTGTGGTCAAGTTAATCAACCCTACATTTTCATTGCTTTCAATTATATATTTGTTTTTTTTAACGTTTATGAAATTTAGTTGAACTTTGACTATCTTTTTACTTTTGAGTGAATGACACGTTAGTGCGTCAAACTCACGTAGTTGCTTCCTGATGAATGATACTACTATTAATCCTATGTTGATACTATTTTCATATCAATCTCTCAAAAGTTTGATTTTGAATTTCCTTTTTGTTGTGGTGTCTCCTTTTCAATTTGTAATCTCCTATAACTGCTGATTCTATGTATGTTTTCATTTTCAGTAATGAATTTGGTTTTAATGTGTGTAGGGTAGTGTCTATAACATCATAATAATTAACTATCTTATTTGAACGGCCATTACATTATTTATTCATGATGGTTACTCTCTGTCTTTTTCCTTTTGATGCATAAATCCATCTTCTGTGACACTGTTGATGTTTATCATGTTTTGCAAATAGATTTATGGGATATATTTGATTTGTTTTAGCCCTTCAATGAATTTCTCTTCAATTTCTTGTTGATTTGTTTTTTTTATGGTTTGATTATTGACAGGGAACGAGGGATGTGCAGTTAATAAAGGCGCTGCTGATAAATTGGTGATATTGTCGATTGTCCTGATTCGCGAGTAAGAGCCATGGGATGGTATAGAGCTGCCTCCAGCATAGCGAAGCATTCAATTAGGAGAAACTTCTATCGAGGTGAATTGTCATGTTATGCGACAAGGACCTCAATCCTTCCATTGACAAGTAGAAACTTTCAGACCACAGTTTTTAAATCCAAAGCACAAACTGCACCTGTGCCCCTTTCTATGCTAGCTGACAATTTCTTAGATGGGACGAGTAGTGTCTATTTGGAGGAACTTCAACGAGCTTGGGAAGCTGATCCAAACAGTGTAGATGAGTCTTGGGACAATTTCTTCAGGAACTTTGTAGGCCAGGCTCCCACCTCCCCGGGAATTTCCGGTCAAACAATTCAGGAGAGTATGCGATTGCTGTTATTGGTGAGAGCATACCAGGTTAATGGACACATGAAAGCCAAGCTAGATCCTTTGGGTCTGGAAGAAAGAAAAATCCCCGATGAGTTAGATCCGTCTCTTTATGGTTTCACTGAGGCTGATCTCGACAGAGAATTCTTTATAGGGGTGTGGAATATGTCTGGATTTTTGTCTGAAAATCGTCCGGTGCAGACCCTTAGGTCCATTTTGACACGACTTGAGCAAGCTTATTGTGGAAGCATTGGGTTTGAGTACATGCATATACTGGATCGTGACAAATGTAATTGGCTTAGGGAGAAGATTGAAACCCCTGCGCCCACACAATTCAGTCGGGAGCGTCGGGAGGATATTTTTGATAGGCTTGCCTGGAGTACACTTTTTGAAAACTTCTTGGCCACCAAGTGGACATCAGCAAAAAGGTTTGGGCTTGAAGGGGGAGAGACTCTTATTCCAGGAATGAAAGAAATGTTTGACCATGCATCTGATCTTGGGGTCGAGAGCATAGTTATGGGAATGGCACATAGAGGAAGATTGAATGTTTTGGGTAACATAGTTCGGAAGCCGCTTTGTCAGATATTTTGTGAGTTTAATGGTGGTGGTCTACCGGATGACGAAGCAGCCGGGCTCTACACAGGAACAGGTGATGTTAAGTATCACTTGGGAACTTCTTATGATCGCCCAACCAGGGACGGGAAGAGAATACATTTGTCTTTGTTGGCAAATCCTAGTCACTTGGAAGCAGTCAACCCACTTGTTGTTGGAAAAACTCGAGCAAAGCAGTATTACTCAAATGATGTGGAAAGAATGAAACATATGGGTGTTTTGATTCACGGAGACGGTAGTTTTGCCGGGCAAGGCGTAGTTTATGAAACCCTTCATCTCAGTGCTCTTCCAAATTATACTACAGGTGGGACTATACACATTGTGCTCAACAATCAAGTTGCTTTTACAACTGATCCCAAAGCAGGAAGATCTTCACAATATTCCACTGATGTTGCCAAAGCCTTAAATGCTCCTATCTTTCATGTGAATGGTGATGACGTGGAAGCAGTTGTTCATGTATGTGAGCTTGCAGCTGAATGGCATCAGATGTTCCATTCAGATGTGGTTGTTGACTTAGTATGTTACCGTCGATTTGGCCACAATGAGATTGATGAACCTTCTTTCACACAGCCTAAAATGTATAAGGTTGGCCCTTTTGTTTATTAGTCCCTTATTCTTGTTATATGCATATTGCTTTTTGACAAGTTAATCACATTTTCCACTTTCTGGGCTATGTATAGGTCATCCGAAACCATCCATCAGCTCTTGAGATTTATCAGAAGAAACTTTTAGAATTAGGGGAGTTAACTAAAGGAGACATTGATAAGATACAACGGAAGATCACATCAATACTAAATGAAGAATTTTTGGCTAGCAAAGATTATGTTCCGAAAAGAAGAGATTGGCTTTCAGCATATTGGTCTGGCTTCAAGTCACCTGAACAGATTTCGCGTATACGGAACACTGGGTATGGTAAATTATTGTTAATGTTCTTGAGTCTTTCTGTTGGTCGTACAACAGCTGAAATCTATGATCATTTTTGTGCAGGGTGAAACCAGAGATTATGTTCCGAAAAGAAGAGATTGGCTTTCAGCATATTGGTCTGGCTTCAAGTCACCTGAACAGATTTCGCGTATACGGAACACTGGGTATGGTAAATTATTGTTAATGTTCTTGAGTCTTTCTGTTGGTCGTACAACAGCTGAAATCTATGATCATTTTTGTGCAGGGTGAAACCAGAGATTTTGAAAAATGTTGGGAAAGCAATTACAGTCTTACCTGAAAATTTAACTCCTCATAAAGCAGTGAAGAGGATTTATGAACAGCGTGCCCAAATGATTGAAACAGGGGAAGACATTGACTGGGGTTTTGCAGAGGCACTTGCTTTCGCCACATTGGTAGTTGAAGGTAACCATGTTCGTTTAAGTGGCCAAGACGTTGAAAGAGGAACATTTAGTCACCGCCATGCTGTAGTTCATGATCAGACAAATGGCGACAAATATTGTCCCCTTGACCATGTGACCATGAACCAAAATGAAGAGATGTTTACCGTTAGCAACAGGTAATTTGCTTCCACATGTGTAATGTTATGAAGAAAATAATTTGGGTTTACATATTTTATTTTCCTTTTTCTGATTTTGTTTCTCATGCAATTTAAGCTTCTCAAACTTAAATTCTTATCTTTCCTGAGTGATTGTTAATGTTTGGTTATTCTTTTAATTCTAGTGAAGTTTTTAGTTTGTTGCATGGTTTGTAGTGAATGCACTAATGTTTTACTACCCTGTTTGAAATATATGGTCTTTTTAGAACTGTATTTGCCACATTTCTTAACAAAATTATAGTTAAACTTTTTTCATAAACCACCAATGATTATTATTTGGATAGTTCATTACATCATTACATCATTGTTGCTATGATATGTGCCTTTATCTAGATCACTACTAGATTTCATTTCTCATATATTAAACATATGTATAATGCACTTGATACTTGTTGAAGTAATGATAGATTGTTTTTTAATTGGCCTCACAACTAAGTAATAATTGATACGCTATGCAGCTCACTTTCTGAGTTTGGTGTTCTTGGATTTGAATTGGGTTACTCAATGGAAAACCCTAATTCATTGGTGATCTGGGAGGCACAATTTGGCGATTTTGCTAATGGTGCTCAAGTCATATTTGACAATTTCTTGAGTTCTGGTGAGTCTAAGTGGCTCCGTCAGACTGGGCTTGTTGTGTTACTTCCGCATGGTTACGATGGACAGGGTCCAGAGCATTCAAGTGGGAGATTGGAACGCTTTCTTCAGGTGCTCTCTTGTGAATCTTTGTTCTGATTTCTTTGAAACTATTTAGAAGCATGTATTCTTTCTGTATGTGCCTCCTCATCAAAGTTTCAATGTTATTCATTATAGTAAAGTAATCAAATGGTGTGTCTATTGATTTATTCGTAGATGGCTGATGACCATCCTTATATTATTCCCGAGATGGACCCTACCCTTGGAAAACAAATTCAGGAGTGTAATTGGCAGATTGTGATTGTTACAACTCCAGCAAATTTTTTCCATGTTTTACGGCGACAGGTTTGTAGTCAGTATGATAATTGATAAATGTTAGCTTTGTCACTTGAAGTTGTAACACCTTATTTTCTCATTGTTGCTTTTTGTTTTATCACAGATACATAGAGAATTCCGTAAACCTCTCATTGTAATGTCCCCTAAGAATCTGCTTCGCAGTAAGGTTTGTAGATCAAATTTATCTGAGTTTGATGATGTCCAAGGACACCCAGGTTTTGACAAACAGGGAACCAGATTTAAGCGTCTCATCAAAGACCGAAATGACCACTCAAATGTTGAGGAGGGTATCAGACGTCTAATACTTTGTTCTGGAAAGGTTTGTGATCCTCATTGGAACTGGCTGTTCATCTGGCGGTTTTTATGTAGTACTATAAGGTTCTTTGATTGTTTCCGAAATATGCTTTTTATGTTTATCAATGTCTTATGTTTATCACAGGTTTACTACGAACTTGATGATCAACGGCCAAAGGTAGATGCAAAGGATGTTGCAATATGTAGGGTGGAACAGCTTTGTCCTTTCCCTTATGACCTTGTCCAACGAGAGCTTAAACGATATCCAAGTACGTCTGTTCAAAATGCTTTTTAGCAATGGATTCTGATTTTTTATTGCATGTTGAAGCTTAAATATGACATATTGTATATGCATGTTGTTATTAGTCTGGGAACTAAATCTTGTCCGTGTCTCCTCTGCTTCACATTTAATTTTGATTTTTACCCTATGATTGTTGTATCTTTTACCCTATCAACTTAGCAAGAAGATCAGTCATAAGGACAGAGTTGTTTTCTTTTTTGCCATCAAAGCAGGACTAACATTTTGGAGTTTTGATTGATCTCTGATTGTTGGTTGGGATGATTTTAAAGCATCTTCGATAAAAAGCATCTAGCATTTAGTTGGGAGGATTGTTGCATCTTTTACCCTATCACTACCAGAAATAACATGATTAATATTACTTCCTTAATGGACTTCAAGATGTCAAAAAAAGTTGTTAAAAGCCAGATAAGTCAATTTTTGATAGCATTATTGAATTGATGTTCACGCATCTCTTAATGTAGGAAAGCTTTAAACTTTCATGTGTGAGCTAGTTAGTTCAGCATCTTGGCTGTATCATCGTTAAATTTGGGATTAAGCATTATGAATTTTAAATGACAGGATATTAATCATGTTAAGGTCTTTTGTGGTAATTGATTTACATTTTACATTGTTTTGGTTGTGCTAGATGCGGAGGTTGTTTGGTGTCAAGAAGAACCAATGAACATGGGTGGATACACTTATGTTTTACCGCGGCTTATAACTTCGATGAAGTCTTTAGGTAGGGGAGGTTATGAGGATGTCAAATATGTCGGTCGCGCTCCCTCTGCAGCCACAGCTACTGGTTTTCTAAAGGTTCACCAGAAGGAGCATGTTGAGCTACTTGGGAAAGCACTTCAAACTGAACCAATCAACTTTCCTTACTAAGGCTCTGCAATAGTTGGAGGGTACCTAATAATTCTCGTATTTTATACTATTTATTTAATTCTTAGTTGCAGCTTTAATAATTTTGTGACATGTGCTAGAGGGCTTTAAAATAGTGTGTCCGATGCTTGAGGGTTTGACCGAAAAGATAACAAGTGTGTGACTGTGACTTTCTTAGTTTAGAAACACCGAAACCCGTATTTGAATACGTTTTGAGTTTTATATTAATTATTTCTTTCTTTTTTAGCTGTTTTTCAATGTAATTGGTCTACGCACACCTTTATGTATTATCGGTATCTTACCATCTTTATGCATCATAAAAGATGACAAAATATTTATATAAGTTTTGGTTCTTTAGCGTATGGTATTCAGATCATATTTTAAATCTTATTTCTAAAAGTGTGTTATGCGAAGATGGAACTTCAATCTTTTTTCATAAACTCAATATTTAACCGATTTAGCTACACCCATTGGATTTACTATTGCAATTTGTATATATTAGATAATAGTTTATTGTGCTTATGAAATTGGACTTTTATATATTATTAAAGATAGTTTAGTCTTTTAAGACATTAGTATTTATGACTTACTATTGAATTGTATTTGGTAACCTTGTGAATGAAACACCAACCGTTTTTTGTTTTGTTGTTGTTACTCTAGTTATTGTCTTCTCTATTATTCATATTATTAACATCATATCATATACATGTGTAATCATATATTTTAGAAATATTACAGAATCAATTTATTTTTAATGCAAACCAAATGAAATTAAAATTAAATCAGATAAATAATAATAATTGTAAAAAATAGATTGTTAGGACTAAACTACCATTTCCGTCTTTAAAGAGATAATCCTCTTAAAAAAATTCTTTGTTCTTTTTTATAAGACAATTTCTTTTCTACTTCAATATTTATTTGTTTATCAAAATACCCTTAATTATTTTATATTTTTTTCAACTAACAATAACTAAGAAAGAATAAACTAATTCTCTCTCAAATAAAAAATTTATAAAATAATATCAATTGTTAACAAATTTAATACAAGTAAGATTAACTTTTTTAATTTATGTGATTTTATTCAGCAAGTTTCTATATTTAGAAAAGAAAGTAGTAATTTAATTGACCAAGAAAAGCCCTAATTTCCATAACTTTGCTTGGTCTTACAAAGTCTAGAAGATAAATTTCTGTCAATAATAAAAAAGAGTCTAGAAAGTAATGATTTTCCAATCAAAACCAGTTGAGTCCAATACGTTAACACACACTTGAATCTCTTGCATCAGCAGCGGCTACCATCTAGAAGCCCTTTAACTACAACCAATTATTTGAAACGGAATTTAATTAAGTACTATTTCAAAATCGATTCTTCAACTTTAATTTTTAAATATGATAATATTGTTGGTAGCTAGCTTGAATTAATTAAGTCAAATAAATAAATAAATATATGCGTGAATTACATCAATTAGTCTAGTCATGCTCACAATACATGAATCTTCTATTACAATGTGGCTCCTTTCACACCAAACAGCATCTTGTGAGTCTAGTCAAAAGAAAAGCAAGTTCAATGTATATTTTAAAATTTATGGATCTCATTGGTGCATGCACATGTGACTGCACAATAGTCACTTATATCTGAATTGCTCAAATAAAATTATTCAGTTTAAATTTTATATTCAAATTTTAAAATAAAAATAATTTAAATTTAAATTTAAAATTTTAACTATTCACTCTTGAATCTAGAGATTGCACCGCAAGCCATCCAAATCCCAAATGGACATATATCTAATGAGTTACTATTGTCTCCAATTCTTCGTACTTGCTTGCGTCACACCAAATCAAAGTCACAAGTTTAGTGTGTAAAGTTTCTTCCCACACATTACACGCTCCTTATGCATTCACAAACGTCAACAATTAAAAGTGTCTAAAGTTCTCACCCCCTCAACAAACAAAAACTATCCTTTATTATAAATATATCACACCCTTAATTTGAAGTCTCATAGAGTTCCAATATTATTACACATAATTTCCTTTCTTTTCACACCCCCCATATATTTCAATTTTGTTGTTGTTTATTTATTAGCACATGATGAAGAGAGAAAGAGAAGGTGAAAATATTAATATCACATCCATGGCTAAATATTTGATGTTACTTTCTCATGGAAGTGAATTTGATCATGAAACAAATTACTCCTCAAATTTGAACAACCGTGTGTTTGAGTGCAAGACATGTAAAAGACAATTTTCGTCGTTTCAAGCATTGGGAGGGCACCGTGCGAGCCACAAGAAACCAAGGTTGATGGAGATCATGAGTAGTGATGATCAAGTGCTTCATCGTGATTCAATAGTTGCAACAACAAAGGTTAAAACTCATGAATGTTCAATTTGTGGATTGGAATTTGCAATAGGACAAGCTTTAGGTGGTCACATGAGAAGACATAGAAGAAAAGAACAAAGAGCTAATAATTCAAATGAAAATATGCACACTTTTATGACAAATACTAGTAATAGTAATTGTAGTAGTAGTGGTTGCAGCACTATTGATAATACTAATATAGAGAATATGAAAACGAGGAACACCAAGAGATTTTTGTTTTTGGATTTGAATTTGACACCTTTAGAGAATGATTTGAAGTTTTTGAAGATTGGACAATCAACTCTTAATTTGGTGGATTGTTTCAATTGAATTAATTATTTATTTAAACTTTTTAGTGTACCATACATAGTGGATGAGTACTTTTTTTCTGCCATTTTGTATTTACTATGTAATTAAATTAATTGTTTGGTTCTTGGATAATATATAAGAAGTTCATGTTATTCTTAATTAACTAGTAAAAGCTTGTAAAGTTGTGTGCATATTTATAAATCGATTTTTTTCCTTTGTTTAACCGGAAACATGTTCAATTAAAGATTCATTGATGCCTTAACCTATCCAATTTGAAATGATTAATAGTTCTCTAATCAAGGATGGTGATTGCATATTCATTTAATTGTCTAAACTAGTTCATTTCTTTTAACAGATATTTTCTATATCACTTAACACAGAACACTAAGAACTATAATATTTCATCTTTCTCACAATAATTTCCACATCTATAAAAAATATTGTCTAAAGTAAATAGTCATTTTAATTTTCAACACAGTTTCAATTGATTATCTTCAATTTAATTTTTTAATTAATATCATATACATCACTTTTAAATTTTATTTTCTGTTATATATTTATGATAAAGAAAATATATAAATAGTTAATAAGAATAATTTTATAATTTTTTTTAATATATGTGAAATAATCTATTGCAATTATTATTGTGAGTAAGATTGAGTTACTAAAATATAAGTTGGGGTAAAATGTTGAATTAATTTTCCCTAGCTAGTCATACGAATCTAGAAGGGAATTGTATACTTTCCAAATATCATTGCCGTGCAGTCGAATTAATTCAGTAATCTAGAAGCCCTTTGAGTGCAATTAAATTGTTTCGTTCGAACTCTTATTTCAACGTTTGTGTTTAAGGATTTTGACGTTTATAAATATTATTGGTCCATATAGCTTGAGTCTAGAGCACTAGTAAATTTCCTATTGCTACATTGTAGGGGGAGGTAAATATAAATTTCTCTAAAAAAATTTATTAAATTTAAGATTTTTTTTATTTTGGTACTGATGCATCATCACCTTTCATTCAATTTTTTGTCATAATTTCATTTATCTTATATATTTAACTGTATTATTAATCAATATAAAACTAATATAAAACTAATCACTGATACTTGAATTTCAATAAATATATCAAGAATAATTTAATAACTTTTCATGTAATTTTATGATATTGATTAAGATAAAAATCTTAAATTGCCTCTCACTAAAATTCGTTTTCATTTAATTATTTTTTTAAAAGTTTATAAAATTTTATGCTTCAATTAGTTGGTTTGAAATTAGAATAATAAAAAAGACTGACTTAACACAAAAAAAAGATAAAATTATATTATATTATTTTTGTATAAGTTAACGAATCAATATATTTTTGTCTAAATTTAATTAAGCATGAACCAGCAGTTAATTAAAATTAAATCCCCACCCACAAAAGCAGGATTAGGAGGTTGTCCACAGAGTTAGAATTTGAGTAGATAAGTAGCCCACAGGCAAAGGAGATTGTGACAATTTAATTACTTACACATCACTTGGTCATGGTGGATGGTGGTGGGTATACATACCACTTTATTATATGAGTATATCTACAACTAGTAAACGTAGTACTATTAACATTATTGAATACCAGTGTTTATGTTTTCATCATTTTCACACTTTTACAATCTGCACTAGTCTCATGGTTGTTAGGAGAAATTACATCTTCTGCCAACCAATGAAATTACCACTATCAAATTTTTCTAATCTTATTAATCATATTTTTCAATTATGCAACCTTCGTCCACAAATAAAAAATAATAATAATCGAGCCTAAAGATGCTTCAAAAAACTAGAATAATAAAGATAATAATAATGATGACTTAAGAATCAAAATTCGAATTTAAACATTGGATGCAATAGAAATATCAACTTAATATTAAGAGAGAAGTGAAAACAGCAATTACAGTAATAGAATTGGAATAGAAATCAATTATGATTGGCGGTTTTGGTCAGAGAACTTTTGCTTGAAGGAATCTTGGCGCTGTAACCACATCATGTGACCCTGCAAATCAATCGAGAGATTAATTAATTAATTGATAGAAAGGGGAAAAAATAGATAAATTAGGTTTTAGTTTTTAACCTGGAGAGCAGCTGCCCAGGTGATAAGGAAAGATGCAAACCAGAATTTCTTGTCTTTCATAACTTTTTTCAATTCCATTTTCATTTCTTTAATTCTCACTCGATCCATACCAACTAATACTCTCTTCTCCATACGAACTTGCTTCCAACTATATTGGGCTTTTCTATAAGCCCAATATACTCTCGCTCAAAACCCATCAAATTCAATTTTATTTCTTTATAGTTCTACCCCACTTCCAACAAACATACCTCCACATTTATCAAATATTCTATATATTGGTATATAATTTACAAAGTAAAACACAAAAAGGCCTGTATAAGAAAAACTAATCACAATTTTAAGAGCTTTTCTGGGAGAATGAATACTCATCATAGTTTAAACTAGAGAATTATATTTCATACTCTCACTTATTACTTCCTACTCCTACATTTCACCTTTTCTTCTATTAACTTCTAAAAATACCTTATAAAAATATAATTTTTTTATAAAAACAACTTGTTTTTTTATTCCACATATATGTTTTTTTATCTACAGCAAATTTTATATTTGAAATTTTCGATATACAAAATAATTTCTCAATTATTTTTACATTCCAAAAATTTCAAAAAAAAAAAATTAGTTTTTAAAATTTTCGATATGTAAAATTTTCTTTTTTACATATTGGAAATTTTGAGTTTTCGAAATTTCTAGTGAAATTTTTTTTCTTAATTTCTTTTATACACCATAAATTTCGTTTTTCAAATTTTCTGAACCGAATTTTTGAAAAACAATTGGATTTTATATTTCTGTAGGGTAAAAAATGGGTCCAAAATTTTCAATAAAAAATGATAGGGATAAAATTAAATTTTTCAAGAATTGTGGGGTTGAAATCAAAGTGTGTGGAGGTATGAAATCCAATTTTCTCTAAACTAATATGTGTCACATCTCTTATATGGACTACAAAATACTTATAACACTACAAAAGACTCTTATATATCATGTTTTTGTATGTTATATAATTTCGTTCCACTTCATATAAACATGTATATATTGACTATGCTTGGCAAGACTTTTAACATGTTGTATATATTGACTATGCTTGGCAAGACTTTTAACATGTTGTATATATTGACTATGCTTGGCAAAACTTCATATAAACATGTTGTAAATTTGTTTGACCAAAATAGAGATGTTTAATAAACAAAGATATCTTCCTAGTTATGAATTGTTTTTTTTTCTTCCATATCCTATTTTTCAAGAAGTATTCCAGTTATAAATTATATTTATCATTTTTAATTAAACATGCCCCTAATTTTCTCTCCTCGTACTGGTTCAACTTTCTAACCCAAACAAAAAAATGAACAGTAATCAAAGACATAAATAACTAGCAAGCATATAAATTATTCAACGAGAAGCTAAATTTGTGTCCTGCTCCTTGAGCTAACTATGAGGCATAGCAGATGCAGAAATAGCAATAACAGCAGCACAGAACAAAGCTTTTTTCCACCAAGAAGCATCAGCTACATGCATTGAACTCAACCAAAAATAATTTATTATATATTTATTTGTGTCAACGTTAGTTGTGACCAACATTAAGATAGGAGTAAAAACCCATTTGAACATAACTCCAATTAAATTGTAACAATAAGAAGAAATGATCTATCAAGTTGACAGTTTGCCTGACAAGTAAAGAGAAAGCTTATCTCTCACAGTGTAGGCAGTATTGTCAGCATATTCGCAAGTTTGATCTTGATATCCTGAATCATGGTGGCAGCACAATGGCATATCATCCTGCACTTCATCCTCTAGATGAATAACTATATTATGTAATATGCAGCAAACAAGAATAATTCTTGGTAACTTGTGCTTATCAGGCTTCCACATCACTCCTCCAATTATCTTCCACATCTCCTTCAGCCTAGCCAATGCTCTCTTGGCCACCATTTGGGTTGCAGCAACCCTTTTGTTAAACTCAACCTGAACATTAGAGAGGCCTTCACCTTCATAAGGAGTAACAAGCCATGGTAAAAGCGGGAATCCTGTGTCCCCGACTATATATTCTCTCAACATTGTTCCGTCCGGAAGTATTTTCTTACCCCGATTTAGCCTCTTCCCTTCTTCAGTAAGTTTGAAAAAAGTCGAGCTTCGAAGCACATGGTCATCACTCACACTTCCAGGCCATCCAGTAACTATGTCACGGAATCTCATATCCGAATCCACAATGGCTTGCAAAACCATGCTGCAATTCTTCTCACGATCAAGCCATACACTACTCTCAGGGTCTACCGTGGGCAAAGTCATCATTATGTGTGTGATGTCCACTGTGCCGCAACAGTTAGGAAGGCCTCGTATGTTCTCGAACTTGGACTTTATCTTTTCCATTTCCGTTTCAGTTGAAGGCCAACTAAGATGGCAGAGACCTCTCTCTTCCATTACTTCCACAAACCGCCATGTTATCTGGGAAACAGTTGACTGGTTCATCCGAAACGAGTCACCAATGATTGACAATGACTCGCCAGAGCTAAGCCTTCTAAGAGCAATGGCTACTTGGTCATTCAAAGATAAACGTTTGCCATTTAAGTCAACACAATTTGAGGATCTAACCAGCATATCTTTTTCCACGAGAGAACATATATAGTTGAATGTCTTTCTTGAGATCTTGAAAACTGATTCAAATTTCTCTATATCTTTAGATCTAGCTAAGGGTCCTAAAGCAAAATTAAAGCATGAGCAAGTCAGACCGACAGTAAGATTTTACAATAAAAAACATATTGAATAAGTTTATTGCATCATGTAGCATCTTATGAAGGCAGTCCGCAAGCCACATGCTGCGCAATGACAAACATGATCTTCTACACATTATGGCGCAGATATAATCAAATTAAAAATGAATGCAAATTCTTTGTGAATAGATGGTTTATCTAAAAATCAGTTTCTTAAATCTTTGGATGACATGTTAGTAAAAGTCTTTTAGTTTGTTATGCAAACTACTTAAAGTCACAAAAGCAAACATCACTGACTATGAACACCTAGCAGCTCGTTTCCGAAAGAATTTTAATTGAGAAATCAGCATATTAATGAATTGATTGAAGGGGTTTAACTGACAAATTTGGAAAAGAGTTCTCACCTATGCATGTATGATTTCATTCTTCTTTCAAAATCTCTTCAGTTGTCAACCAGAGTATAAAGTTTTCAACTCGTAAGAATGCATTTTTTAATTGTATTGATTATATCATTCTAGCATTTACTCCCATTTATTATGTTAGGTAGAAGGACATTGATTTTCTCCAGGTACTTCAACAAAATATCCTAAGCACATACACTTCTATTTTCAATCTACTCAGTAATTTGCACGGGAAAAATCTTATACATGTTTATCACAGCTTGTAAATTATGAATCAAGAAACTTCACTTAAGTAATCTTACTGCTCTTGTATTTAGTAGCTGTCACTTGTCAGCACAAAGATCATATTGTAAATTATGTGACTGCTCAAAGTGCAAATTCGGAAAATACAAAAGGGGAAAAAGATCATTAGAGACGGGATTGAAACAACGGATATGAAAGTCAAAACACGTAGCTACATAACATAACATCTGTGCATAACAAAGCACAAGATACCCAAAATGCTATGTACACTAAAGTGAGTAACAATTGTTACAATTTAAGAAGGTAATGAGATAATGTTGATGTTGTAAATAGGATCACGCCAATGTACTAAACAAATTGAACAAAGACAAGCTGAAACATGATCACAATTCACAACAGAAGCCTTCACAATTTGGACTGATAAGATTCAAAATAATAAAAAGTAAAGAAAAACAAGTGAATCAAAATATGAGTAATTGAACAAAATCACAAGAAAGTCTACAATAATTCCAAAGTAAAAAAATAAATAACCTAAGCAATAGAATCACATTTAGGTCAAAAACATGAGATTACATTCTCAATTGAGCAACTAAATAAAATTTATCAAAAACATAAGAACAACATGAATGTCAAAAGTCAAATAAAGCAAAATATAATAAAAATTCAAAATTTATTAATATATAATAAGGGAAATATGATATACCTGTGATTCTCTTGGAAAAGTGATACCACCAATCAAAGGGGTGATGAAGTTGAGAGTACAATGGTGTTGCAATGAAATCATCTTTGTTATCACTCTTCTTCCTCTTCTTCACCCCTCTAATGGAACCCATTAATCCACAACACACTATTCAAAGTTTTCTTATCAAACAAATAATAGAAAATACGAAAAAGGGTGTTTAACGATGAAAACCTATTAATCAAGAACCAGAATTTAACTCCAAGAAAGATAAATTAAAAGTGTGAATTTGAAGAATAAATAATATGAAAATTTTGAAGGAAGTAAAAAAAGCATATATGATGAGTGTATGAAAAAGTGAGTAACGCTGAGAGTAAAATATGTGTGTATTGGTGAAGATAATCGAAAGAAAATAAAAGATTGTGAATAATATTAACAATAACAATAAGAATTTACTGAAAGAAGCAATGTTCAACGACACCAGTTTGTGTCGTACAATGTAATGGAATGGACATTAACAACAATTCATGACTTCTTTCTTTATGGTCTCTCTTTTAATAAGAAAAATTTAAACTGAGGTTGCAATAAATATAAGAGATTACGTAACCCAATTGCAAATATTGATGGTCTAGTTCTTGTCAAAATAATTATAATCAATCTGTAAAATTAGTCTATATTTATAATACATATTCTATTTTCTTTAAATATAGTTTCACATATAAAAATATTTCATTTTTATGATAGTTAATTTTAACAACAATTATTTTTAAATTCATATATATGATTGAAAAAATTAATTATTATTTTTTATTTATTAAAGAAGTTTAATTTTTATGCTTTGACGGTGTATAAAATTTCATATAATCTATAAATAATAACTTATATGAATAATTTTTTAAGTAGATATAATAAAAGTCAAATATTATTAATAATTTAGTAATTATAATTAGTTAATAATATAAAAACTTTTAACTCTTTTTATATTCACACCGCATATAAATAAAATTTCTTATGATTAATTGTGTTATTGCGGTAGTGTTACATGAAAAATTAAACTCTTAGATATATTTGAACTTGAGTCAAAAAATCATTACTAGTAGTGGGTCTGGCACATATGAATATATAGTTGGCACATATGGTTATATAGTTAGTGGGTATTGAACATCGAATTAAATTTTTAATCATAAAAAAAGAGATAAAAAGTCATCCAATCTAAATTAAAAAATAAGTAAGTGATTTAGTTTGGATAAATTGATTAATATTCTAAATTTGAGCCATCAAATATGGTTAAAAGTGGTTTTTATTGTATTGAATTGAATGGTTTAATTTTTAAATCCCAATAACTATCTAATTGAATAATTTAATATCTAAGTTTGAAGATTTTTTTTCTACTAAAAATTTCAAGATATTATTTCTATATAGACAATTTTCTTTTAAAAAAATTCTAGACAACATTTTAATACACACTTTTTTTTTTGTCTGATTTTTTGGATAGAATTTAATATACATTTTTTACATCATTCACGTTTAGACAAAAAAAATATTCATTTTTAGAGCAACATTATCTCTTGAATTAAATTAAGGGTAAAGATTTTTTAGGTATTCCATCTAATTAATCTATGTAAATGTTTGTAAAAATATTTTACAAATCGCGTAGTAAAGAGATTCATGTGTGATTTGGTCGAATAAAAGCGGAAAAAAGCATTACACGCGTATAATGGCTAGTTACACTTTTTTTTTTCTTTTAAATGTTTAAAACTAAGGGTGTCAATATAAAGTTACACCTAATCAATTTATTTTTATTTTTATAAGAGATAATAAATTTTACTCTAATTAACTAACATTCAAATCTAAAATAAAATGTTTAATATAATAATATCGATATTTATTAATTAAATTAAAATTTTACCTTACCGAAATGAACTAGATTTTAAAGATTATAGCTAATCAAAATGAAATAGAAATAGTGATTATTGGTCCCGTTCAGCTTTACACGAGTTAAAAATTGTTGGAATAAACTTCTTTCAAATGTTTATTAATTTTTAACGAGTTCTTTTGAATATATACACCCCTATACTCATGTAAAAAAATCCTCTTAAAGATTAAGGTGTCAATCAATTCAAACATGTTTTTGATCCGATCTAGCTTTATGCCCGTTTACTGGTTTTTCATAAGTTCCTTCCACCAGAATTAATATTATTCGATGTGCAACGAACATTACATATGACTACTTTTTTAGTAGAGATTCGAACTTAACTTTATTAAGTTGTAGGATCTAGTTTTTTCCAATAAACTCAACTCAACTCTTGTTGCCACAAAAACCATCTTACGCTGTTAGTACATTTTTTTTTTCAAAAAAGATTAATTTGTGAGTTATTTTTGAGGATTTTTTAAAAAAGTTTCAGTATCCAAAAGATTGCGGGATACACTTAACAATTTTTTTAGAAAAATTCTACTTGCCACTCCACCAGTATCTATCACCTTCAAAACACGTTAAAGATTATTTTATCCTTTTTATTATATATAAAAAATGACTTCTTATTTTTTACTCCCATATATTTGAAAATTTAACAACCATTTTTACAATTTTTGAAACTTTGGTTGATTATCAAACTTTCGAAATACAAAGTGAGTTAATTTTAAAAAATTTATCTAATTTGAAAATTTAGAAATGGATATTTTTCGAAAATTTCAAATATTTGAAATGTCGAATTTTAAAAAGTTCGAAACTTTTTAATTTTCTTATTTCGAAAGTTTTATATTCTTTGAAAGTTTTATATTTCGAAAGTTTTATATTCTCTTTCTTTAGTTATATTGAACCAACCCACTAATTGTAGCCCATTTAGAATAGGTTAAAATAAAAGTGATTTTGGTAAAAAAAAAAAAGTAATTTAGAAATCGTTAAGAAAATATATTTAATTTAAATAGAATATAATAAATTTTCACATAATTAACCTTGAACAAATATATAGATGAAATAGTTATAATTCAGGCATATCAATCTATCTTATGAAAGGACACAAGATAGAAGTAGTAGCAACTAGCAAAATTGCAACAAATCATTCTCAAATTATATACCATCACACTAACTAACATACCTAATTATCAAATTTCAACCAATTTCATTAATGACTCACAAATCCTCTCTAGTACTCCCAATTCTACACATAACAAACTGCATCAAAACTTCTGTTGCTTTCATCCTCCCACTTGAACGTTCATTCTCTATCTTTTGGTTTCTGATATCTGCTGATCCATAATACTCCAATGACAAAGACCTTCCATTCTCACTCTCACCAAACTTTCCTTCTAACCCTTCAGCTTGCTCCATTTCCATTCTTTGCTTACCCTTTTCCTCGGTCTGAGTCGAAGCGTTAGCTGCTTTTGCAGCAAACTCTCTGCATGTCTTTGCCTTGTAAAGCTTGTAATCGTCTGCATCCATGCTAGAGCTATTTGTTTCATTGGAATTTTTGGAGCTTGGCATTGATATTGTTTCATAGGATCGAAAACATGAAGAAGGTTCTATGAGCTGTGTTCCTTTGAGGACATATTCGTGGCTGCTACTCGGGTAAATCAAATCATCCTCGGACAAATCTTGCCACACAAACCCGTTTCTGTAACTCCTGCACGAATGAAGGATCAGATTATCAGCATTGTTTGAAAATTGGACTATGGTATTTGAATACAAGTAGTAATTTATAATCCTAAGCTTGAATCATAATAGAAAGGAACTACAACTGTTTTGACACAATTGGTTGTGTTCTAACAAATGTATAGTTTAAAATCATGAAAATAAGACCAATAATTGCATATACCTTTTGGTAGACCAAGAATACATGTTGGCAATCCCTTGTCCTCGGAGAAAACTCAATCTGTTTATCACATCTGATCAGAAAAATAGAGTGAAATTATGTGCAAGCACAAATAAAATTGAGTTTGTGTGTTTTTATAGCATTTACCTCGAAGACATAGTGTTCCATGTGGAGAAGAAATTGAAACATGCATGAGATGTGGATGTTGAAGCTCACCATTTCTACAAAGGTAGTATATTACTGGAACTTTGAGCTCACTCGAGTTCTCAACATCACTTGCCTCACTTTCTAACTTTTTCCTTTCCATGGAAAGTTCTTTCCTAACTACAGATTTGGTTCCCATTTTTGTGAAGATATTAGTATTATTACATTTGAGATACAGAACTAAGGTAGAATTTTTGGCATATAAATGTGAATTAAGAGGGGGGTAGGTTATGATATGTACCAACAAGTGGAATGTGATGCATAGATTTTCAAGGGAAGATGTCTCTCTTGTTTGAGGCAGCTAGTTGCAAGTTAATGGTCAAATATTGACCTTTATTATAAATATCAATTATATAGTACCCTGCTCAGCTCACGGACCAAAGTGTGGTGAGGACAAAATCATAATTGAACTCAAAAGTAGTCCATCCCGTGAAACTTTAAATTGTCACATATAATTCTAAAAATACACATTCGGACAAAAAATTTGTGTTATCTGAAAATACACATCCGGACAAAAAATTTGTGTTATCTGAAAATACACATCCAGACAATACAATAACTGCATTTTTTTTTTGGGTGGGAAAAGTTTCTCTCTGTCAAATCAACTAAAATTATTTGAGGAATTAAGTGCACAAAAAAGTAAAGCCTGGCCATGTCTTACTACCATTCCTTCACATTGAAATATTGTTTCATCAACTATTCGTTTCCTTCCATCTTTTCTTTTCTTTGTTTTTCGTAAAAGACCAAAAGAATTGTCATATCAAGAATCCCCCACGTGATTCTTGGGAATGATTATGAGGTAAGCGTCAGCAACTTCAGCCAAATCTTCACTCTTCATTTAAAATCTATAAACTCTTTTTGCTTCTTCTCTATTGGTCTGTGTAAAAATACCTGTTATAGAGTGATGTGGCTTTATAGGCAAGTTGACTAGGTGCAAAAGAGGAAAGTAACCAAATAAAATTTGCTAACAGTTCCTTTTTATTTGTTTGAGAGACCAAGTGGAGAAAAAGTTGAGCCATGAACATAAAAGAGGAAAATAATCCATACAATAAGCCTTAAGGAAAATCACCAAGTTAAGATACAAGTACAACAAAAAGAAAGCTTGATAGCTTTATTATTAATTCACATAAAAATTGTCTAACCATTTGTGAATAAATTAATAATGCCTCAAACTACTGAATTTCTTTATCCCCTTGCTTATCTCAAAGACTAAATGAATTCTCATCCAGGGAAAAAATTGGTAAATATAAGGAAAATGATCACTAAAGATACTGCCCTATTTTTTTCAAAAATAAACTAAAATTGAACTGTCTTCATGACGAAACAATACTAAATTACCAATATGACATTGTGTTTTCCTACATGCTTAGATTGTAGTAGAAGCGTCTGTTTGATTGTTAGGGCATTCTGAGAGATTATGTCCTTTCTGACGACACCCGTAGCACATCCTATTCTTCCTCTTGCCACTTACCGAGGAACTTGGTTTCACAACAAGTTCCTCAACTGGTGTTTCTACCTCAACTGGTTTTTCTACTGCACCTAGTTTTTCACCTGAATCTGGTTTTTCGCCTGCATTTGATGTTTCCCCTGCATCTGGTTTTTCGCCCGCATTTGGTTTTTTCTTCAAAGGCACTGCACAGCTTATTCTGACAGACCTTCCAAACAAGACACTTTGGTCTAATTTAAGTGCTGTCTTCAGTGACTGACTATCCCTGAAATCCACGTGAGCATACCCCCGAAATTCTCCCGTTTCCTTGTCCATACCCAAACGTATGGACGCTATATTGCAATTTGAGAAGAATTTCCTTAGTTCTTCCTCTGTTATTTCCCATGATAAACTTCCAACGTATACTCTATTGTATCCCTCCAACATTTGCGGCGTAAATCGGGTTGCTTGAGTTGCTTTATACGGTTGGATTTTAAGAAAGAGTCCTCCCCTGTTAACATTAAACATTTTACAAGCATGACATGAGAAATGAGAGAAAACAATGAATCATCTTTCTATAAAAGAAAATTTCCAGTTACTAACATGTCAGCTCCATCAAAAGCCAATGCTCGTTTGGCTGCTGCTTCAGTCTGCAGGAGGAATATCACAGAAATGTCAGCAAGTTACCAAAATGCTCCATAACAAGAATCAACTTTTGAAATTGTATGTTGTTTCTAAGTGAGAATAAACTTTAAAATGAATATATGCAATGGCGGATCCAGGATTCATCATTTAGGAGGGCCATGACCAATATGCAATATTTATATAAAATTAAAGAGTTATTTTGGTTTCTTAAATGTGGGAGGTGCGATCATTCCAGTCTTGAATGTATCGAAATTACAAATGCATTATCAAACCCTTATTTTGTTAGTAATTTTATGGACCAAATTGGTTAATGAAAGACACATTTGAAGACTAAACTAACTAGCGGAAGACACATTCAAAGACAAAAATGGGTAACAAAAGACAGATTTAACTACTTTTTAATGTAAGAATTGCTTAGTAATTGACTAATCATAGGACCATATAATAATTGACTATGTGTAACTCAAATGAACCCATAAAACTTGGGAGACCATGGCCCCTGCAGGTCCCCCTTCTTCCTCCGCCCCGAAATGTATGTATTAATGGAAGAAGACTTATTATGCATGGCAAATATACCCAGCCGGCTGATAAATCTTAATGGTTTAACATAGATTGATAGATAGTTTAATAACGGATTCTATGGGCATCTTCAAATCAACAAGGGCTCTAATCAATGTTGTCAAATATGGGTCATGGCAGTGCCATAGTGGATTGCGATGGCGGAATTATTTTACCGCCGCCATGGCCAATTTGAGAAGGATGACAGCACCATAGTGTTATATGTCAGATATGGTGGATTTAAATGGTGTTTTTGGCTCTCCCGCCATCCGCCATCGATAACATTAACTCTAATATATTGCAAACAATCCTACCCATAAAAGGAAGCACAAGAAGAGTTTCTAGATTTGACTTGAAATGCATAACGCCAAACAGCAGATAATAGAGATATGTTAAGGGAAATTAAAGAAAGATTAATAATAATGTCTATTTTAGTCATCACCTTAAAACTAATGATTGCAATTCCTTTAAATTTGCCAGTGTCTGGAAAACTCATGCAATGAATGTCAGTGATGGTGCCACAGCCTTCAAAATAACTTTGAATGTCATCCTCAGTTGAATAGTAGGGAATTCCTCCAACATAAACTTTTGTTGCAGCATCACCATTTTCTTGACTGAATTAACATCACAAAACAGACAATAATAATCAATAAAAAAACAGGGACAAAAATCTCACAATGTATATCAAACAAATAAAAAACACAAAAAAGTAACACTGATTCAACTCACTAACACAATCTTTCTTTCCTTCAAACGAACTAAATCAATATTCAATTTTCTTCTATGACCAAAAAACCACAATAATAATAGATAAAATCACCTGGCAGTGATAGTGGTAGTGGTAGTAGTGGTATTCAACACTGTAGACTGTGGCATTTCCTCCTCTTGATGATTTTGACGATTTTCTTCTTCTGCAGTTTTGGCCATCTTTTTCTTCTCCTTCTGCTTCTTCTTCTGTATTTTCTTCTTTTGCTTCAGCAAAATCTTCTTTTTCTTTGATAATTTGGTATCCTTAACAACAGCCCCATTAGCTTTAGCCGCATCAACATCAACATCATCATTCTGTTTCTCTACCTTCCTTTTTCTCTTTTTATCCTTCTTCTTTTCCGAACCCTCAATCACAGTTTCCTTGTTGTTGTTGTTGTTGTTGGTTCCTTCATCTTCATTGGATGGTTTCGAAGGAAGAGGTTGAGGTTGTTGTTGTTGCAAAGGTCGAAGCTTTCGGCGTTTATCTCTCTTGGACAAAATGGGTTTGTGGGATTCAGAGTGAAGAAGAAGTTTGAGAGAGTTGGAAGATGAAGAAGGAGCATCAGAATCAGGTTTGATTTGATTTAGGGTTAATTCAGCTCTAAGCTTCTGTTTAAGCTTCTTATTCGATAGAACCATTCTCTCTCTACAATTTCAATTTCAATTTCAAACGCCGAGAACCTCAAAACAGTATTTTCGAACAAATTTCGCTAAAAACAAGTGAACAATACAAAACGATGCCGCCGTGTGAAGGTGACTGTAACTTAGAACTGCCGAGGAGGAAGGAGATTGTGTTTTGGGCCTTGCGGGCTAAACTATTACTCTTTTCGATAATGAGCTTTTAATTTTACACCTACCAACCCAACCCGTTTCAAATAAATTGTGATTTTAGCTTTTGTGTATACATCTTAAAATGTTTTTATTTAATTTATTCAAGTTTTAAAATTTTAAGTTGAAATAAGATGTCATTTAATTATATATTTTTTTTTGCCCCAACTTAATAAAAATTGATTGGTTCGAATAATAGATTCGGCTAAAATCAATTCAACTCAGCCCATAAACACTCTTAAATTAATACTTTAAAAATCGATTTAAGATCAAACTAGTGAAATCTTTAAATTATAATTTATTTGGTTCAACTACCATGAGTGAGCGCAATGACAAATCAACTAGCAAGCTAAAAACATAAATTTTACGCCATTTCAAAAATATATTTTTAGATATAATATATCATTTGAAAGTACACTTTAAAAAAAAATATGATTTTTAAAAAATACTATGAGATTAACAATAAAGATAAATATAAGGGCATTTTGATACATATATAAATAAATTAAACTTTTGATTAAAAAAATAAATAAATTAAACTTTATCTATGTTAAAAAACTTTAAACTACAAAGGTATGAAATGAAGAGAGTAACATATTAGACCAAGTAAAATCGTATTATAAATAAATAAAATAAAATAAGTTAAAAAAATTGTACTAAAAGTATATATTTCTAATAAATTAAAATTTTAAAATATACTGAAAATTTACAACACTTTTCCCAAGAAGACTATATGGAGTGTGTAGTGTCAAGTGTGTGTGTAGGCCAGAAACAAAAGAAGAGCTACAAATGAGAGAACAAGTGACAAATTTATTTATAGGACTTAGGAAATAACATATTTATATCACTCTCCCTTCTTTTAGATATAAATACATATAAAAAATCACTATGTAAACACTACATCCAAATATTTCCCATCTGATATCTTTATCTTTGGAGGCTTTCCCTTGACTAGCTGAATCAATTTTTTTGCCACTAAGATTTCATCCATTGGATTTGTGAATCCCATAAACTTTATCAATTTTAGATGCTCCAATTCTATATTTTTAGTTGCTTGCATTAAGCCTGAATTGGACCAAGGAGCAGAATAACATGTAGGATCAATCTGTATCCAATAAAGTGATACAAATGTCAGAAACATTAAAAATACATTTTTAGCAAAACAAGAGCATCAATTATTAGTAAGTATGAATAATCCTACCATTACAAAAAGTTGCTCCAAGGCAGGGCATAATTTCAAGAAGGAGAATAAGGCGTTGATGTTGTTTTCATTCTCATGGTTATCAATCCACCATAGCTCTCTTAATTTATAGAATATAAAGCTTCCACTTGAAGGAGAAATTGATGGCCATATTAGTGTCTGCAAGAAAACCCTTTTGGAGTTATATATTGATAGCTTTGATGGCCATATTAGTATGTGTATATGTAAAGTTTCCAAGGAGAAATGAAAAATACCAAAGAAAAGATGATGAGAAATGAGAGATACCTCAAAAGTCCATTCACATAAAGTAAGAACTTCAGAATTCTTTATGGTTAATAATGTTTCATCAAAATCTTGAGCTCTCAAGTCAGTGCAGCTTAGTCCATGTCTAAAATCAAGGATGACATCATGCAAGTTGAAATGAGATTCTGGCCAAATCCGAGGAAGAGGTCCGCGATATCGAAAAGATTTAAGTTTTGAAGTTCTAAGATGAAGTGACTTCAAGTGCAAGCAATCTAAGATAGTTAACTTGTGAAGCTTTGATTCAGCCTCAATGAACAAAGATTGCAATCCGCAGCAATCAGTGATCACCAACTTCTCAAGATGCTCCAAATTTGAAACAATGGATGAAGCTACTTCACTAGTCAAATAGCTTACTGACTTCAAATTAAGTGTTTTGACTAAGAAAGTTGGGGGAACAGAATGGTAGGTGAAGTGTTGCTTATTCAGATTGAATTGTAGTTCATATTTCCTTTCAAGTTTTTCTTTCCCATAAGAGAAATCAATAAGAAGCTTACTATTAGTTGCAATAGCTGCAAATAGTTCATTGTCATTAGCAAAGTGAAATCGAAGCTTGCGCGGTCGCTTTAACGGATCAAGCTCATCAAAATTGGTTAGGAATTCAGAAACAACACCAGTGATTTGTTCTATAGTTCCATGTGAAACAAGAACTTGGTTCCACAAGTCTCTCCACCTAGTAGAGATGAGGCTGGTTTCAAGAGCATATTCATTTGGTAGAAAAGATACTATGCAGCCAAGAGTTTCATCTGGCAAATTGCTAAATTGATCCTCTTTCATGGAACCTCTAATGTTTCAGAAATGAAAATTCAAAAGTTAATGTGTTATGGAACTTGTGGATATTATTTATACACATCTTCTACTTAGCTTATTTATATGCACATGTTCCACCCTCCGGTCTATACATGTTGGTATTGGGTTTACTTGACTTTATTTGCTATATTTCAATATTAATTTTCGTACATTTATTTAATATTTTATTTTATTTTTTAGGCTAAATAAGATATGTAGTTCATTAACTTAATTTCAGTTAACGTTTTAGTCCTTTATTTTATTTTTTTTCTCGATTTGGTCCTTTATTTTAATTTTAAGTGACAATTTGATTTTTTATATTTTAAAATGTCAACAATATTATCCTTTTTTTTTACAAAAATTCATCAAAATTTTCAACCAAAACCCATAAAATTAATTATATTCTTTCATATAATACAAATTTTATCAGATTCGTAACTCAAATCTGTAAATAAACTCATATTTTCATTATTTATTTCACTTAAAATTAAAATACAAGACTAAATTGGAAAAAAATAAAAATAAATAAAAGACTAAAACGTTAAATGAAATTAAGTTAAGGAACTACTATTTAGCCTATTTTTTATCATATTATTAATATATTATATCTATTACACAGTTTCCTCCGTTTCTTTATCACTTGTGGTGTTGTTGGTAATAATAAAAGTTGAATTCACACATTTGTTAGATTAGATGTAAACAAATTTCTTATGAATTGGATAAGGTTTTTCGTTAGTTATTTTCAATAGATATATATTTATAAAAAAATAAATAAAAAAGATAATAGATGCGGTTTGAAACATGTGTATTTGAAGCGACTTTAATCAAATAATTTATAAGAGACATAGTCAAATGAGACGAATTCAAGGGAACGTGGCTTATAAACTTGACAAATTCGGGCTTTCATAATTTTTCAAGAAAGTGGACGATTCAAACCGGCGAAGCACTCTTAATATTAACCTAAAGTGAAGTGACGTAATTAAACTACAGAAATTTTGGGATAAACATGGGTTAATTACTATTATTATTATTAAATAAAAAGTCCTGATAAATGTCATGATATTTGCTTCAATCTTAGTGCATTTATAAAAATCTTTCGATGGTTCAATTTTTTGTGCCAATGACTTCCTTGATAGCTCTGTGAAAATCAAATAAAGTCAACCTAATCAACATCATAGTGAAGTCAAGAAAAATGACATTTGTACAGATAAACTCATTATAATTTGCTAAATTTTAATCTATAAACTATTGGATAACATACTTATTTTTATTGTATGTCTTTAAAATGCTCCAAATAAATCTACTTGAAAATATGTACAAATTTTGTAATTACTCTACGGTTAATCATCCCAATAGGCCAATACCAAATTTTTTTTTTTTTATTTTTTTAATTTCATTACTCTAGCTACTCCTGTTAATTACTCTCTAATTCCAATTGCAACAAGAATTGCTAGTAGTGCCACATTTCCTTTTTGTTTTTGGTGGAAGATGTTCCTCTTGACTTGGTCCTGAAGAAGATCGAACCTCTCCATTTGGACTAGTTTAGCATGAAAGCATGCCACCAACATGCATGTTCAATCATGTAATGTATCTTAATTTATTGATTATTAAGTTTGAAAATAATATGTTTGTATAATTTAGACAAGAATAGGCAGATTCAAATTTCATTTAGTAACAAATGGATACATGTGTTTGCGTGTATATCCAATTTGGATAAACATTTACAATATAATTAAAAAAAATTATAAATATTTTGTAAGTAAAATACTAGTAATTTAGAATTCGGTTGAGAAATAAATAAAATTTAATTAAAGATTATTTTAATCAGAATTCAAATTAAATTATCGAATATATTGATCATTAATTAAAACTTAGGTTAAATAATACCTGTGGTCTCTTAACTTAATTTCAGTTAACGTTTTAGTCTTTTATCTTTTTTTTTTTCGATTTGGTCCTTTATTTTAATTTTAAGTGACAATTTGATCTTTTATGTTTTAAAATGTCAACAATTTTATCCTTTTTTTTTTACAAAATTCAAAAAATTCATCAAAATTTTCAACCAAAATCCATAAAATTATTTATATTATTCGATATAATACAAATTTCATCAAATTCGAAACTCAAATCTTCAAATAAACTCATATTTCCAATTTTCACAACATCAAATAAAGAATAAAATTTGATGAAATTTTTGTATGAGTTTATTTGAAGATTTAAGTTACGAATTTGATGAAATTTGTATTATATTAAATAATATAATTAATTTTATGGGTTTTGGTTGAAATTTTTGATGAGTTTTTTGAATTTTTGTAAAAAAAAAAGGATAATATTGTTGACATTTTAAAACATAAAAGATCAAATTGTCATTTAAAATTAAAATAAAGGACCAAATCGGAAAAAAAAAAGATAAAGGACTGAAACGTTAATTGAAATTAAGTTAAGGGATTATGGGTGCTATTTAGCTTAAAACTTATTAAATATTTAAAAAAAATTAAAAGAGAACAGAAAAATCCGTTAATACTGGTAGAGAATAAATGACACATGCATTCATTTGACACTTAAAAGCTACATTGATTGATTTATTCACTCCTCAACATGAAGAGGACCAAATTACATGGAATAAAAAAAAAATAATAATAAAAAGAATCTAGAAGTCACTATTTGAAAGGGGTTGATGAGCATCATCACCAATAAAGATATTATCATAGAGAATGGCAGCAGTAGCTGAACCAATAAATGGGCCAACCCAATAGACCCAATGATGAGTCCATGTTCCACTAACAACAGCAGGCCCAAAAGATACAGCTGGGTTCATAGATGCACCATCAAAAACACCACCAACCAATATATTAGCACCAACAACACAACCAATTGCTAATGGAGCTACAACACCCAAATTCCCTTTCTTTGGGTCTATTGCTGTTGCATAAACTGTATATACCAATCCAAATGTCATCACAATCTCAAAAACTAATGCATTCCACACAGACACACCTGAGGATAGAGAGAAAGCTGATGTTTCCTGCATATATATAATATCAAAACAATTTATTAATATTCAATCATGGCATCAGGGTTACTAATTTAATTACACTCAAATCTAAGGTGTATTTAGTATATAGGTAAAAAAAGAATGTATTTGTAGATTTATTTAGTTACCATTCCACCGGTGCAAGAATTGAGAATAATGCAAGCAGCAACAGAACCAAGTAACTGAGCAATCCAATACAAAATACTTCTCAAGAAGGTTATATTTCCTCCAATGAAAGCACCAAATGTGACTGCAGGGTTGACATGACCACCAGAAATGTTTGCCCCAACAGAAACAGCAACAAATAAACCAAATGCATGTGATAATGATGCAACTATGAGACCTTCAGGAGTTGCAGCTCCATTGTTTGTAAGTTTGTCTGCCACAATAACCAACAACAACTATCTTAAAAACAAACATGAACTTTTTAATTGAATGAAATTAGACAAGTATTTGCAATAAAACTATCTAATAATTCCTTAATATGGAAAAGTAATTTAGATTAGTACTGACTGTAAGCCATTCCAGAGCCTTGACCAGCAAAAACAAAAATGAGCATAGAGAAGAACTCTGCAAAAGCTGCTCTAATGGCAGCTGGATTGCTAGCCTCTCTAGGCGATCCAATTGCTATTCTGTATATCGCCATTTAATTAATTAACTAAGGAATCAGTATGAACATACAAGATTTATTAATTTTTGTTAAGAGTGAAAATAAAGTTTAGTGTTTAAATAACAAAATTAAAGGCTGAAGAAACGGTCTACGGTCTAATTGAATATGTAATAGAATCAGGTTATGCAGCCTACAAGAGTGTCACTTGATTGCTATATTTGGCATTTCTTTTGTGGCTGTGATGTGATGTAATGTAATGGTAGGTCAAAGGCTTCATGTTATGTTATTCCACAATGTTTTCATTACAACATTTTTATCCTTACAATTCACCCATCACCATCATGTCCTTCTAATGTGATTTTTATTTTATTTAAGAATTGTCTTACAAATAATTAAATTTTATCACCACACTAGTTTCTTATTTATCCACCAATTTGACCATTATTAATCAATTTTGGAGATAAGTAAATGCACACTATTACTAATGGATTTTGGAGGACTTTTCTTAGCAAAATTGACCAAGTGAAAAAAATTATCCTTCTATATTTCTACATAACCACGTTTGTATTTAAAAATATACTTTCAAGACAGAAAAATAAATTGTATTAATAGTATACTTTTAAAAAACAAACAAGATGATGGAAAAAGAAATTTCCGTAAAAAAAAGACTTAGGCCTCAATACTAAGCTGGGCTTGGCCCAATTTGTCTCAACACTTTAGCTGACAACTTTGGAGTGAAAAATAAATATTTTAAGACCTAAAGAAAAATTCCCCAAAAAATAGCAGAATGAAAAAAATGGCATTATCCAATTGAATGGCAAATAATAGCACAAAAAGGAGAAAAAACATGTTTCATTGTCACATGATGACCACAAACAAGCTCCTCCTAGCCACATCACAAGGTCTGAATTCTACTTACTATATCTCTAGTATTTCATTCCATCTCAAAACTGAAGCACTAAACCATTCAACACTATGGTACTTTCTTCCTGCTCTTTAACATGGACTTCACCATTCTTATCCCATAAGGTGCGTTCATCATTTTATTTTCCTTTTCCATGTTCTTTTATACATATATACAGCTCATGTACTTAACTGTGAACTGTTGTAGCTAAACTTGCCACATTCAAATCATTTGCTTCGGAATACTGCAACTTCATCATCTAACAATGTCTCATGTGCAATGGAAACAACTTCCAGTACAGAAAGTAAGAGTCTAAACTGAAAATACAGCTTGCATTCACAGAAAATTGTATCATTTTCTACTTTTTCTTTTTAATTATTAGGACACTGCCAGAGAAGACTGCTACTTTTTGGTATAGGAGCATTAACAGCAAATTTGCAACCAACAAATTTACTCTTTGCTGAAGGTATTCATAATCATACCTAAACCTGGTGGTCACATTTTTTGTTCATATATATGTAGTGCTTAAGAGGAGTCACGTTCTTCTGAAATTTTGAAATTCAATTAGTCTTTTTTGTGTAGAAATACCAGACAGATATCGAGCTTTTGTGGACTACTCAGACGGGTATTCTTATGTTTATCCTTCAGATTGGAAGGTCAGAATCATAACTGATCTCACAAAATAGTAGTTTCAAGAACCACATAATTTATAGCAATTTTATTAGGTTTTTATATTGGGCCTATTATCTTGGATCGATAAGTTCTGATATCATATTACGTTTTTATATTAAGTCTAATTCATCTTTACAAAACCAGCTTGAAAGATGAGGTGTCAATCTATTCAGGTCTTATCTCTTTTCAATATAAGACTTGAGTTTTTTTCCAATAACTTTGTCTTATTGATCTTTTCCCCTAGGAATTTGACTTCAGGGCTCATGATTCTGCATTCAAAGACAGATATTTACAATTACAAAATGTAAGGGTGAGATTCCTACCAACTGAGAAGACAGATATCCGAGATTTGGGTCCAAAGGAAGAGGTGATTATGATGTAGATCATGTCCTAATATTATGTAGTCTAGTTCATACTTATACTTAACCAGTTTGTATTTTAAGCAGGTTCTATCTGATTTGGTGAAACATAGATATGCTGCACCAAACCAAAGACCAACAATATATGACATGCAGGAGGTTTCTTCTCATTTTATTTCTTCTCCAATTTGTTTTTGTCATGACAGTGTCTTGATGGCCGATGTGAATTGACAAACAACCATTTCTGAATTCTGAATGCAGCGGGCGATAGATGGAAAACATTACTATACAATTGAATATGTACTTACATCACCAAATTACTCTAGTGCCTCCTTTGCAACAATTGCCATAGGAAATGGTAAGTAATCTACCATCTCAAGAATCTCCATGTAGAAAAATAACTTTGAGAAGACTAATTATTCAAACAAAGCCAATTTCTTCAAAATTATGTGACTTCAGTGGCATAAAAACAGATATCAATGCTAACATACAACTGCAGGAGTTCTCAATGTAATCAAAATCTCATTAATATAATAATGCTAGATTTCAAATAATAATCATAATATATGATAAAAGACAGGCAATTGAAGTTGGTTCTATGCAATGGCATGATGCCATGGTCTTAACTCTTAATGCAAACTAATAACCTGCACTTTGTACAGGAAGGTTCTACACATTAATTGTGGGAGCCAATGAAAGGCGATGGAAAAGAGTACGGAATCAGCTTAAAGTGGTTGCAGACTCCTTTAGGCTCATTGACATCTGAAATGTTACAGGACCATGCAAGACATGTTCCAGTTTGCCTACTACATTTAAAGATTGAAATAAATGTAAATTTTTGCAAGTGAATGATATCATCTATGTCATACTAATAGAAGAAAAAAAAATCTTTCTGTAGTGCATACAAAGATCATCCCCTTTGACACAAACATTGCATGTGCATATAATAAACTTTAATAATCAATGAGAAATACAGAAGGTTGCCCACAAAAATCGTGTGCTAACACTCAAAATAAAAACTTAATATCTGCTAACAAAACAGAAGTGAAAGTGAATTGTAAAGCTCCCATTTCTTACAAGGATAAGGCGGCGTGATTCTCTTCGCTTACCTTCGTCTGTTAAAGTAGATAAGTTCAAAAACAAAATTGAAATTTACTAAAACAAAAGAAAATATTGTATCAAATAAATAAAACAAAATTTAAGTGTTTGTTTTCCGCAAAATACACGTGGAAAATTGCATCTATTACAAAAGACCCCCAAACCCACCAAAAGAATAAAACTCGTGACTCTTGTAATTCAAGCATTGGATGCAATGCCTCTAAACTATAGCTAATTATGTACAGGGGTTACAACTCTTGAACTGTATTTTCAATAATTTTCACAAGTACAAAAAAATACATTAATGAATAGGTTCATGATTTCATCATCCACACTTGAGAGATGTTGAGTAAAAGGAAGTCCAGTAGAAGAGTCACAACAGCTGAATTTGTTTTGATCCCACCTTCTTGCCTTTGTAAAACAAATGAATATACCATGGGGACAAAAGCGATAGTCTAAAGGCTAAACTGCTTGTCTCCAAAAGAATTCAGCATACACAACCCAAATCCTCAAACCAACCAAACTCCAAATTCCAATCTTTAAATCTATATTGTTCCTGCTACAATATGCTCTTCCTATGCCTATCAATGCCAAGTGCTAACCCAAGCTTCGTCATTCCCATTCTTGTAATACCGAACCACCTGATATTTAAATTTTCATCAAGTGCGGCAATCATCAGTGATTCAACTCAAGCAGGACATGAAACAATTCTCAAGAACCAATATTAGTTGCAATTACTCACATCATTTAGTCCCACTCTAAATAAGCCGATGCTGACGCAAAGCCTTACCAAAATGAGGTTGCATTAATCGAACATACAGACCATTCTTAGCCACCAATGAATCATGGGTTCCCTCTTCCACTATCCGTCCTCCATTAAGTACGACTATGTTGTCCACATGCCTCATCATGGCAGCCCTGTGAGCTATTAAAATAGTGGTCTTGTTTCCCATTATTAGAGTATCTAGAGCCTCTTGCACTACCCGGCTTGACTCTGATTCAATTGATGAGCTAGCTTCATCTAACAACAAGATAGGTGCATTTTTCAGCACTACCCTAGCAATTGCAATTCTCTGTTTCTGTCCTGGAGTTAAGTCAACACCTCTCATTCCAACATGAGTGTCATAACCATGAGGCAGGCTACTAATGAAATGATGAGCATTTGCTATTCTTGCGGCCTCTTTTATTTCTGCTTCACTGGCATTATGTCTGGCATATATGATGTTTTCCTTTATGGTTGTTGAGAAGATAATTGGTTCCTGCTGAACCAGACCAAGGTGGCTCCTAAGCCATTTCAGATTATATAGTTTTAAATCCCTCCCATCCAATAAAACTTGGCCAGCAACTGGATCATAATATCTCTCCATCAAAGATATTATAGTACTCTTTCCCGACCCTGAAACTCCTACAACGGCAATTGTTTGCCCCCCACTGACTTTGAGACTGAAATTGCTTAATACCAACACTTCTGGCCGAGTAGGATAACAAAAATCAACATTTTTCAACTCAATACTTCCGTATACATTTGGTGGCTTCAAGGCTGAGTTTTCATCAGGATCAATTTTAGGCACACGATCTATAATTTCAAACACTGAAATGAGAGATTTACGTCGCTTGAGTATGTAAGGAGCCAAACCAAAAGGCTCCACAAGTGCAAATGTAGCAAATGAGAAAACCATGTACTCCTTGAGGGCAGTAGGTGCATCTACATAACTCTTTTTTATACATATTGCGGTGTACCAGAGTAGAAGGGCATTACAAGCAAAAAGTAGAAACTGTGAAAAGCCAAATGCAAAACCAATGGCCAATCCATGAAGAAAGCTCTGCATAAATATTTTGTTTAACTGCAGCCTGTAGAGTTCCATTACCTTATTACCAGCACAAAATGCAACAACAGTGTAAATATTTCTAACTGCATCTTCAAGAACCAAAGATGCCTTTCGGTGCATTTCCTGTATGCCCCTTGAAAAACCAGCAAGCCACAATTTCTGCAACATTCAAGGAAACTGCCTTTAGCACGTGCATAGTGCAGTGATGATAAACATTTTAGTGATTGAAATTAAACAATGAACACAAATCAACATAAATGAGAATTTCCGTAAATGAAAATGAATTTGAAAATCACTGAATTTTACTAGAGGAATAATTAACAAACTGAGAGAACATGAAACAGAAATAAAAGTTCAAACCAACCACCAGAGGATATTACATGGCCCAACCGAAAGAGCAGATGCATACCTGGGCAATTGCAGAAACACAGAGAATCGGAAGTGTTGCTAAAGCCACAAGAGCTATTCTCCAGTGCAGCAAAACACCAATGAGAAAAGCAACAATAACTGCAGCACTGTCCTGTATAAATATGGAAAGTCGGTTACTGAAAGCAGCTCGCACAAAAGTAGCATCATTCGCCAAACGCATGGATAAATTGTCGGCACTGTTTTCCTCTTCATCATACCATCCAATTTCATTACGTAGCATGGCTGCATGTTGTAAAAACAGATTTAGGTAAGGCTCAGAAGTCCAAATTGTTCTAAAAGAAAACTAACTAGTATCTTGTGCAATGCTCGGACAATTTCGTCAAATATAACAAATCAAATTAAAATATATATTAAAAGTTTAACTTGACTGATAAAAATTATTTTAATAATAATAATAAAAATTATTTTAATAATAATAATAAAAATAACTTTAAATATAAAAGTATAAATATTAATAATATTTAATATTTTAATAATTACTTACAATGGCCCTACTATATTCAGTGTTCATCCCAAAATGTTAAGTATTAATTAAATAAATTAAGGAAAGTAATTATGTCATTTGATTGATTAGTTAACTATGATTTTATATAAAATAAACAAAACTGATTTGGTTAACTGTGCTAGAACATGAAGATGACTCATGACGTCAAGAGAGTTGAGAATCAGAATTCAAATTTAATATATAAGGGTGGTTACTGGAGTATCTACAAAATATAAACGTGCACCTGAGAACATCATTCTTCGAACTCTTTCAGTCATTTTCTCCCCCATTATGCCAAAGTAGAAATGCTGTAAAAAGTTGGCAACAACTGTCACAATACCCATGCAGGCAATGATCAAGCACCACTTGTCTATCTCCCCCCGCAAATGATGAGTTCCATCAATTCTATAGTAAGTTGTCACCACCAGGCCAATAACATAAGCAAGAAGGGGATTGAACGCACCAAAGATTGCAGCACCTATGCTTCCTAACACAGCATAAAGCCACTCTGCAAAACTAAGCTCTGCCAGTCTCCAAAATGAGGGTTGATCTCGATGCCGTGCATCCTTTGTTTCGTTCATTTTCATTGAAAATTCATCAGAATAACTATCTGGTCTGCTGAATGTTTGTGAATGAGAGCGTTCGTTTTTAGGATCAGATGTTAAAAGAGGTGAAACAGGGGATTCTGGATCAGAACCATTCGATGTTTGTCGATGCACTGACTGAACGTCAATCTTGGGTAACTTGGGTAGTCTCATTTCGAAGCTATCCTGCCTTTTTATTGATGGCTCTTTCTCTGTTAAATCCAAAGACTGGGCGTTTTCCATCATCTTCTCAGGTGGTGGACTCTGAACTTGTGGTGAATCTTGTAAGTTAAAGAAGCCATCTGAAGGCCGAAATACAGCAGAAATTCTTTGAAGAGAGGGTGACTTCATCATTCTGGGGGATGATGGTTCTTTGCAGCTATGACTTTCTGAAGAATCTTTCTCAATTTGGAAAGCTGCAGTCTTCTTGTAGTTGCGAGCAGGCATCCTGGGTGATAATAAACAAATACAAAGTGATTTTCAACACCACTATTGAAATCTCAGAAATTATTAAGAACACGCTAAATATTAAAATTTGTAGTTACATGATATTTAGACGAACAAAAAATAGCATAATGATTATTCATTTGTAATTATATAAAATCATTCTTATCACAGATGTCGCTTCCAGCTTTCCACTATCACAATATCTATGTTTCTAGAACGAGCAATGTTATATTTATGCATAAACAGAAACAATAGTGCACAGCAAAAGCAGAATCATGATTGCATGCAGTATTAGACCTCTTTGGAAGTTTAGTGGCCTCTTCACATCGAAGAAGCTCTGCATATAAGCCACCCAGGGTCAATAGTTCATCGTGAGTACCCATTTCAACAAGTTGGCCTTCCTCCATAACTGCTATATAATCAGCATTCTTTATAAGACTAAGCCTTCGAGCAATTATTATTGTTGAGCGTCCCAGCATAAGGAGATCCAGAGCTTCCTGAACAGACCTCTCGGCCTCAAAATCAAGTCCGCCAGTAACCTCATCAAGCAGGAGAATGGATGGATTTAGAAGCACAGCTCTTGCAATAGAAAGCTTTATTTTCTGTTCTTCTGTCAAAGTTAAACCAGCCCTGCCAATCTGAAATACAGAAGTCCAGTTTTGGAAGTGCAATGAGATTCACACTGGAAAGGAAAAAGATTGAAAATACAAACCAAAAAACAGAATCATAGGCTTTATTTGATCAGGTCAATCAAGCTTCACCTGTGTATCATATCCTTTATCTAATGAACTGATAAAGGTATGTGCGTGAGCTATTTTAGCAGCCTCTTCAATTTGATCCATGGTGGTATCCCTCCCATATGCAATGTTGTCTCTTATACTCAAACTGAGCAAAGCAGGTTCCTGGGTGACCAGTCCTATTTGGCTCCTCAACCATTCCAGTTTCAAATTCTTGATGTTTTCACCATCTAAAAGAACTTCTCCTGAAACCACAGATTGGTAAATCAATTTAAAAATCTGAAATGACCCAATAGAGTGATCTGAAAGAGATAGCATGAATATGCACTATGAAGGGGAAAACAATTACCTAATGTTGGATCGTAAAACCGCTCCATGAGTGGAATAATACTACTTTTTCCAGATCCATTTCTGCCAACAAGTGCCACAGTTTTCTTAGCAGGAACTGTGAGATAAAACCCACTTAAGATAGGGATTTCAGGGCGAGAAAGATAACTGAAGTAAACATTCCGAAACTCTATATTTCCTTGCACGGACACAGGAGCACTTCCGTCATGATTAAAGGACGAGGATGACCGGCTTATCATCTCAAATAATCTATAAGCAGCTATTCGCCCTTGATCGAAAGAGTAGAAATTGGTTGCCGCTTGGTTCAATCCCCTTAATCAAGTAACAAAAATGGTAAGCAAAATATAAAAAAATAAATAAGAAAATATAGAAGTTGGGAATGGTGCTTACAAGCCACTTAGAATCACAGCAAACATAGCTGTTACAATTTCCCCACCGTGAGCTTTTCCGTGTATAACCAAGAACCTTCCAACCCAGAGTTGTAATGCACAAGAACATATTGCAAGCCCATATGTAAATCCAAGGCCAAGCCCTTGAACGAGACTTATTAATATACCATATCTAAGAGTAGCTTGAAGTGATGTTGCATATGAATACTTAGCCAATGTTTCATTTGTAAATGCACACAAGGTCCGTATATAGGAAACTGCCTGCATCACAAGAAATAATTCACACTCAAAACCAACTGCCCTTGAATGATTCACCAAATAATGAGAATTCACCATTATTTCCACTTCACCAAAGTCAAAATATAAAGGAAAAAACAAAGATCAAAGTGCAAAATCTCCAATCTTACAATTAAATAAATGTATTGCCTTCCAACCATAGAGTAAACCTCAAAACTATTCCATATATATAAACTAACTATGGATTCAATGAAGCATGTAGACAAATAGAAGCATCAACCAAAGATATTAAGTTTAATCTATGTCTTTGTGACAACTTAATAAGAGCACTCTTTTTCAATACCCTTTTCCTTACACCTAACCCTACAATGTACCCTCCCATTTATGCTAAAAAGTAGGAGAGAAATTCGCCCTTCTTTCACCATAAATGGGTCATCGGGGTGTAAAAAGGAATGCTGGGAGAACATTAGCTGTTCATAATTACAAGCAGAAAATTACTAGCGGAAATCTGGAAGCATTGTTTTTAATAGATCTCACTTCATGGATTCTAACATAGTTTTCTCTCCCAATTTAAAGGAACTAAATATTATCCTTTTCTCTCAAAAATTTGATGCCATCTCAATAACAGCTATGTGAAGCAAGTCTATTTCCATAACATGGTATAGAAAAGATGATATCATATTCTATCAAAGGCTTCTTGCAAAACCTCCCTTTAGATGCCCAGTCACAAAATGCACTACCCTTAAAGCATGAGTAATATTATTAGGAAAAACACACCACATCATGATATGAAAGACTTTCAAACAGATTTAATACTTTCTTTCAGTACATATTAAAATAAAAATCCACCAGTGGAATGATATATAGAATGTACGTAATATCAAGCATATCATTGGTAGAATGCAATAATGAATAAAAAATCAAGCAACAAGTAACCTGTTCAGCAATGCTGGCTGCTTCGGCATATGCATCTTGGATATTCTCTGCAAGCCTATGAAGGAATATATTTGATATTCCTCCTGCAGCAACAATAAATGGACCTGTAGCTAATGTTATCAATGCAATCTGCCAACAATTGACAAAAGCAATAACAAGACCACTGATGAATGTAGCCATATTATGAATATAATTCCCAACCTGTATCATTAAAAGTCAATAAACACATTGTCTGAGATGCATGTGCTGGGATATTAACCACAAATAATAATAATAAATTTGCAAAGAGTAAAACATACCTTTTCACTGAGAGCAGATTGAATGAGCAGTACATCACTCAGTACTTGACTCACAATGTCTCCATTATTCCCGTAAGTATCAAAGAAACTCATATCTTGGTTAAGTAATACCCGAACATATTTTGATCTGATGACAGCTGTCTGCCGTTCTCCGGTAAGAATCCAACATGAAACCTCTATTAAACAAGAAAGAAAAATCAGTACTGCAGTAAACTTAGGTCCAACATCTAATAAAGATGCATTCTTCATTATTAGCTTACCAATCCAACCAGCAACAAAAACACCACCAGCAATATAAACCATGGTCAAAGCAAGCTGCAAAAGAAACAGCAGCAAGGGTAAGTAAGCATAAGTCAATTTTTAACATCTGATTCATAAACAATGTATCCTGCAGAATAATTTAATCTGTAGCCATAATGTCATCCAGTTTGATTACTAAATTAACCACTTCACTATATCACTATTTCACTATATCACTATTTTCCTTCGACATAATGGCTGTCTATGCAGTTGCACACAACAGTTGAGTTCTATGTATTTGTGAAACATTTAGTACAAGTGTGATGGAAAACCCACTAGCATCATTAAAGCCAATGTTTAAAGATAAGATTGTCTCAATCCAATATTAGGGATTACTAGAGATACGACAATGATTATAATATTCCAAAGCCATATTTGGTCATAATTATAATTTTTTTTTTACCAAGGTCTATTTTGGAAATTTTTGTCAGCGATATTAGGTTGAATTCAGGCTGGGCTTGATATTTAGCTGATATAGAAGCTTAATTGATATATTTCTCAGTAATAGTAGAAATTAAATCCTTATTGTATTAGGACTTCTTTACCCTTGTAGGATAAGATGTAGGAGTCCTATTGGAAAAGTATTAATGTTTTTCTCCTACAAACAACTATTATCTTTTTATAACCCAAAAATAGAAACAAATTATCGGCATTATGAATAAAGGTAGCGAAATTGCTGTCTTTTATGTAGTGTACTTGTGTGATGCAATCAAACTCTAGAGTTATGCTTAGGTTTCTTTCCTTTTGCTTCTCAACTATTGTTAGACTTTGCAACAAAAACCCATCCTATCAAAGACCCTGATTGATTCAATGAGCCTTGATTGATCAAATCCATTGTTCAAACACACAAATAGCTTGTGCACTGACCTAATCCTTTGCCTCTGAAAATGCCTTTCCTTTGGCATAACCCCATTGAAACTTCAATTGCTTCAGGAAACACTAAACCTAGCTGTTTCCAATGCTTGCATCTTGCCATAAGCTATGGTTTGAGAGAGTCTATAGAAAAATATATGTAAGCTCGTGAGATGAGAGAAAAAGCTGCACATTTCACACCCAACCAATAAAGGACTAGCTCCAGCATCAATCTCATCAGGATTCGGGTGGACAAACCAAGTTCCAAATCTAATCACCCACTCACAATTCACAACAGCCAGATTTAACAAGAGGGGTAAATTCTTGTTGAAACAGGCTTCTTTCGTTCGTTCTATCATACCATCATCCCTAATCCTTCTCTCTGGATCCTCACTCTCCAATTCTCCATCTTCGTAACACTTAACTAACAACTAACGCTAGAAGAACAACAAAACAATTTCCCCCATCACTCTCCAATTGCTCAAGGAATGAATGTACGTAAATTTATTACATACAGTAACAGTCCGGCTAGTTTTCAATTTCATGAGAAATCAATTGTTCAACTACATCAAGCTACACAGCAATGCAACCAAGAACTAGAACTACAAAACTAATACAACAGTTTAGATTACTTTACTATCGCTAAAAACCTAGAACGAAAAAGCTAGGTATAACGAAAACACTTGGTTTTGAATTATTGATACAAATGAAACGAAATCTAACCTCCTTGAACCTATGAAACTGATCCTGCTGCTGAGGAACCTGAATAACTTTGGCAAAGTAGTGCAAGTAAACAACAAGAGCAGTGCCGTGAGCAGCGGCGGCGACGGAGCCAACCACCATGAGAAACCAGTCCAATCGGTCAGCACATGCGAAGAGACGGGAGAAAGGAACGGCAGCTGGCGGCGGCTCAATATCCTCCATCTCTTCCATCTCCTCCTCCGCCTCCACCGGCTGCGACGCGGAGGTCTCTGCGCCGAAATCCAAGTACGGAGACGGCGACTCTGGCGGCTCAGAAACCTCAGATACCGGCGTTAGAGGTTGCACGTGAGGTGGGGACCACCCGAAAAGCCCCCTCGAAACCATCATCGCCGATCCCAGTCAGCAGCGAAAATTGAAAAACCTTTCTCAACTGAATCAGATCTCTCCCCAATTTCACAGCGTTAACTACTTTTTCTCTTCTGAAAACGACATCGTATAGAAAACCACCGTAGTGGTTGTGTTATGAGGTGGCGGCGCGTGGGTTGACTTGGTCAACAAAGGTGTACGGTATAACTTTTAAGTTTTAATAACTTTCAAGTTATGTTCTAATTTCCAAACCCTTTCTTCTCCTTCTTTTTAATTTTCTTCAACTTTGGTTTTTAGATTTTTTTTTTCTTTCTTTTCTTCGAATGTTAGGATTTCGGTTTGGAAGGAAAGAATAGAAAAGTGGTGAGCGAGCGTGTGCTGTGTGAAACTGTGATGACATGCACACCACAGCACAGCATGCAGAGCTGGAAAAATGGAGGAGGGGTGTTTTCGTAAATTCAAGACCACCGATGGTGTTGGTGATTGTGTGAACAGCTGTATCATGTTCCACGAAATTACCTTTCGACCCTTTGTAAGAGTCGTTGGAGTGATACACACGTGCGAAATGTTGGCGTGCTGTTTTATAATTTTAATTTGATAAAAAAATTAACTAATGTTTTATTTATTTATTTATAGCAACGTTTATGAAATTTAATATTAAAAAGAAATGAAATGAATTTAAAAATGGAGCACTTTAGTTTTGGCGAGTGAAAGAAGGAAAGAGATGTATGATTGTTTGTTATGGTTAGGAAATAATAGGAGAGGCTTTTTGTCGTGCCAGTGCATTTCATCTGTAACGCTGGTTTGCTTTCAAATGTTACTCTTTTTGGATTTTATTATTTTTCTCACTGTAGACTAGTAGCCAACAATTTTATTTAATATCCTTTTTTTTTATATAATATTTGTGTAATATCCTTCTGAATATCACGAAGGATGAAAGATCATTTTAATATTAACAGTATATATACTTTTTAATAAAATTAAATTAAGAATATTTATAAATCTCAATTAATTTTATTATATTAATCTCGTTACACCTTATAATTAATAATATTAAGGTAAGAAAGGATTGAATGTCTTTTATGTTGTATTTGGTACAAGTGAATGTGAAAATAAAATAAAATAAAATAAAATAAAGGTGTATATTTAGTCGATACCTTCATATTAAAATAAATATTATATATATATAATATATTATAAATATATAATATAATAATATATATGTATATTTTTATTTTATATAATATTTTATTAATTCATAAGTGATGGCATAAAAATAAAATAACACATCAAATATGCTTAATAAAAAAACGTGCATGCGAGAATTTTAGAAAATAAGGGTAATTTTGTGATTTTAACAAGTTGAATCTTTTAAACTGCTTTCTTTGCTTTGCATTATTGGATAGAAATCTTTTGCATGTTGATCCCCCAAACCTAGTTTTTCTTTCCTCTATGGCATAAGGAACCAAACAGTGGATACACAAATTTCGAAATACTTTTCTTCTAGTTGATTTCTGTTGTTGCACATTCTATAGAACCAAATAAGGAATTAGTGTCAATGATCAAACAATGAACTTTGTGAGTAGAAAATAAGAGAACAATTCGTGTGCCTCTAAGCATAAAGTTGAGGTTTTTTGGCCAAGGATGACCGCTATAAAGTTAGTGTGAACAGTTCTTTTCGAACTTCGATTAATAGTTCGACTTGTGGTGAGTTGGTTTTTGTTCTACTGTTTGGATTGAACTCTAAGGACTATGACTTGATACAAAATAGTTAAACTCAATAATCTTATTTAAGTTGTGTTTGAATTGGACTATGTTATAGTGGTTAAGATGAACATATGATTTTTGAAATAGATTGTAAGCAATGTTGGAAGATAGTTTTAATATTAAATTTAGGTAAAATTACGTCATGAGTCATTTAATTTAATCTAAAGTTTTAAATATGTCTTTTTATCTTTTTCTTTATACTAAAATGGTCTCTTTTTTTTTTTGTATGGCAATAAAGTTGGACCTTAAATAATTTGATTTAAAATTTGTGGAAAATTGTTTTGGTTTGATGTTATTTGGAAATATTATTTGTCATTAATATGTCTTTATTTTGAACTTTTTTTTTAATTTATACCTTTTTTGACTATTATTCCACAAAAAGAAGATTTCTATATATTTTCAACTTTAATAGTACGAAAAATGCATTTTAATTCCAAAATAAAGACATAATGACAATTATATTTAAGAAAAAGACCAAAATAAGATTATTTTTCTACAAAATAAGATTATTTGTCTACAACTTTGAACAAAAAATTATTAAAGATTCAATACTATTGTCATTAAAAAATATAAATGATATTTTTAAAACTTTAAATTAAATTAAAGGACGTGTAACTTTACTTTAAATCTATTTATTTATGAATATAACGTTGTCGTCAACTTTTGTCAAATGATATAGTAATTTCAAAACAACTTCCATAATATATTCACTAGACGTTTAGAAAATAATAGCTCTCATAGTTTAGGAATTATGTCTTATCTCTCTTGCTTCTCACCCTTTTTACATTAATTCTTACTTGTATTTAGAATTTTATTTGCAAAATTGCAATCAAATGAAGTGATTTGGTCTGTGTTAAAGAAAAAGCAAAGCATTCATTTTTACTCAAAGAAGGGGTGTGGATGTAAAAAAATGGGGATGGGAGAGCATGAGCCTTTAGATACATTTAAGGTATTAGAAATTCCATTTGCAATAATATTTGACCGTTCATTTGTACATAAAATTTTATCGGTACAACTTAAAATAATCTGTTAAATGATATGTACAAAACTTAGGATTCAAAAAAACTATAAGCACAACTTAAAAATTGTAATAAACAAAAGTATAATATGTCAATTTTTGTTGACTTATTTTTGTTTATAAATAAGAACACAAGTATTATAGAACTGTTCGCTAAAATCAGGGCAATACATGTATAGAGCCATAGAGCATACAATTGCACATTGCAAATAATGATGTAGACCAAACCAAGATTGTCATACTAGCCATCTTGATATGATAAGAAAATGTCAAACTACTTCTTGGGATACCATATATTGTTTTGAGAAATTATTATGTACTACTATTTATTACCGTAAAAAAGTTGAGATTATTTATAAAACAAAGACATGCATATATAAATCTTCCTATATATATTAAAAACTACATGCTAATTTAACTACGTTAAGAGAAAACGAGTGTTAAAATTGTATTACATTTTACATTTCATATGAAAACAAAAATTAGAGCACATTTTATTTATATATATATATATATATATATATATATATATATATATATATATGTAGTTTCTAATTGTTGTTACCGATCTAAAGACTTTATCACTAAATAAAGCATTGCCTAAGCAAGTTGCAAAGTACTGGTAAAAGGCTACTACACATTAAAGTTTAAAACAAGTTGTGATATCACTCAGAAAAAAACCTTTCATAAAGACAATTTTATTTTTATACACATAAATGCAATAGGCCAAATTAATCGTAGCTCATCTATACCAAACACAACCACCATTTCTTGCAAAGTACCAACTTGTTTGAAATTGAACTTGTTGAGTAACTTAATAATTGAAATTGGGGAGATGGGTTGAAATGAACCACTAAATCATCCATCAACATGAAAGTTACATTATGATATTTCATAGTGACATGACTTGTTTAATGGTTCAAAGTAGATCCAGTTGGACACGTGTAAAACGAAGTTCCTACCTAGGTTGTTATATGAAGTTGTTGGGTTATAATTGTCATTGAGGTTATGGACAGTAGTAGTACTTCTAGTGTGATACAAATTGCCTAAGCTACCAACCAAATGAATGTCGTTTTTGCTTATGACAGCTTTTGGTGCTTCAGCAAAAAGAACTTTGTTATTCTCTGTGTCAACTAGCTTAAGGGTCAATTTGGTTGAAGAAGAAGAGGCCATATTTGAAAGTGTGCATAAAAGTGGCTATTCATTTATAGGCAGATTCTTATGGTCGCAATTAAATAGGGAATTATTATTAGTAAGTGACTGCAATTTGGAAGATTGAAGTTGCAAAGGCCACCAATTAAATAGGGATTTATTAGTAAGTGATTGGAAAATGATTTTTTTTTTATTTTTTACTCAAAGTGATTGAAAATGATGTTATTGATGCAAATCTAAAAATTTTAATTTGAAACTTGTTTGTTTTTTTTTTAAAGACAAGAGCTTGTGTTTTTAACTCTTTGAAAGTTTGATTTTTTTATTTTATTTTTTTTACTTTTAATATTTTTAACGCATGTTTTAACATGACTCGTTAACTAATTGCATCTATATTTTTTATGAGTAATTGCATCTATATACAAAATAGTTGTTAATTACCTTTAATTTGTTTGAAGCAATAAAAAAATAATTACATTTTTAACTTACTCATCCTTTTCAATTAATTTTGTATAGGAACTGGTTACTTCCATCCTTAAAACATAAAATTTTATTGATCAAATCATATAATTAAAAAATTTGATAGGGTTATTAATTTTATTGAATATTATTTTTACAATTTTATATTTAAAAAAAAGAATTAATTAATGTTGTCATTATATTATTTATGTTAATAAAGAAATAAAATTTATTCAATTGAAAATACAAATATAATCTTATATTCAGGGACGACAAAGTAGTATATATAAAATGATATTCTGATAATAGCATTAAAGTGAAATTGTTCATATTTCAGTTTAGTGAACCCAAAAAATTGCATATATATATATATTATTTCCAAAATTATATTAATCGAGGACTCTTGCATTTTTTTAATCAAGATGGTTAGTTTGATATTGTCTAGTGCTGTCTTTTCAGATAAATAAAATTATATTGAATTTGTAAATTGAAGGATAAGTGAATTGATATGAACAATGTGAAAGAGGAAATGTGAGTGAAAGATATGTGAATAATACATAGTTGTTTGAAAAAAGAAATTTTTATTCAGAACTAAGTAGAAAACAGTGCAGAGAAACTTAGTATCCATTAACTACAACAAAAGACAAAAACCAAAATCACATGTTCTCAACTTATTAACATTATAAAGATAAATAAAAGATCCATCATGTTATTCCTCGCATAACATCACTTTTTATTCTTGATGAAAACACTAGTCAAAACCATCTTGGATTGCAGAGAAGCCTTAAGCAACTTGACACCCTGTCAAAATTAGAAATACAAAAAGGCATGAAAATCTAAAATATATTTAATAAATAAAATTTGAAGAGTACTTAATTACCTCATCCATCCCCATTTCAACCACTTTTTCTTGCAAGGTACCAATCTCTTTAACATTGAATTTGTTGAGCAAAGTAATGCTAGATATTGTTGACATAGGTTGAATGACCAAATCATCCATCACCATGAAAGTTACAACATCTTTCACAAAACCACTTTTAATGTAAGTTCCATTTTGATAAGAAACCTTCTTATTTCTGATATAACGTGCTTCGGACCTCTTAGTGCACGAGCAAGGACAATGAGTTGTGCTATCATTTGTGACAGTTAAAGTACACCTATTTGGGCACATGTATAACTTAGCCAGAGACATGAGTTCTAGCTTTTGGGTTTAAGAGTACATCTTTTGTTAGGTTTGGTTGCATGTAATTCTCGTTCATGTTTTCAACACTGTGGTAAAGATTACCTAAGCTACCAACCATGCCATTACTACTTAGTAGCTTCACTACGGTTTCTTTGTATCAATAAGAAGTTTCAGACTCACTTTGGTTTCTGAAGAACCAGCCATATTCAAAGGTAGTGCTATTATGAATAACAATACAAGAGTATATATATAGTAAATCTGTAAAAGAAATTAATTGCTAGTATTTATCAAAACAGTTACAAGAAGAAGAAGAAGCAGCCGCCATATTAATTGTTGTTTATCACATTTTTAATATAAAACGTATTTTTTTATGGTTATAATTAATTTTGAGAAATTATGAATTTGATAAAATCATAATTAATTAAGTTAAGAACCATACAAAAAATACTTTAAAAAATACATTTAAATTTTGTCATAAATTAAAATTTTAAAAGAATTATTTTTATTATTTTAAAATAAATTAATATAATTTGAAATATTTGTAATCATAGTTTATATATTAAAAAAAAGGAATAATTGTAATAATTTTTTTAATACAAAAAACTGTACTCACAAATTTTTGATTAAATAATAATCAAAAGCAATTTGTTTGCAATGAATACATGGTGCTAATTAATATGTATCGCATCGTATATCGTATACTAGTGGATATGAAACTGATTCCTAAAAAAAGTGCTTAATTTCGAATCAAAAAATAAAGCTCTTCCTTTCCTATATCATATATACATCTCCCCCCATAGATAATTGTGCAACGGTTACTGTTTTTAAAATCTGCTTACAAATTTTTATATTCAAATATAAATATCCTATGCATATTTGAAAATAGCTTCATCTAATTCCTCCAACTCCGAAGTGACCATGAAGCTTCTGATCGACAAAAAGAATGAGAAAGTTCTATTCGCTGAAGAATAAAAAATTGTCGTTGATTTTCTTTTCAACATGATATGCTTGCCAATGGGTACTATAGTAAATCTTCTAAGCAAGGAAGGAATGATCGGTAATTTAGGCAGTGTGTATCAAAGTGTTGAAGATCTCAATAAAAAGTACTTGCAACACAACCAAACTAAGGATCTTCTCTTAAATCCAAGTGCTCCCAACTCTTCATATGAAATTACTAATTTTTATGGTAAGCAAATATAATTCTATAGTAAAATAGTTTTGCACATATAATTTATCACAAAGTTTTTCTTTTCCCATTAAATAATATTTAAAAAATCCAGCCTTGAATATTAACAATTTTCTCCTCCCACTATGCCATTCATTTAGAGAGAAAAAAACTAATATTTTTTAATTAAAATAATAAAAGTAAAAATAAAAAAATGTTTTTTTTCTTTTCTTGAACAAAAATAATAATTTAATGCGACTAAAATCAAATTTTGTTTTTCTTTTTAAAAAGCATGATTTAAAGTCTCTTCATCCTCTTCTCCCACCTCTATTACATGTGTTTTTTTTTATAAATAATTTCGCGAAACTCAGATCAAAATTTGCTAATATTTTAAAAAATTAAAACATATTTAAAACTTTGTTTTGTTTTTGGATTGTTTTCCATAACACAAACTCATTAATATTTTATCGCCTTAACAAAGTATAAAAGCTACACCGGTCCACAAAATGCTTGTGAGCTGTTGCCTTGGCAATTTCAAAAGACATTAAACACGATGAATTAATGGTTGATGCAAAAAACTATCAAAGAGTACTTGTTATCTAGCGTGTACAAGAAGCTTAAAGAAAAACTAATCAAAATAAGTGCAAACTAAAAAGAAAAACATAACAACTAAACTAATCAGTATTTATCCACAATTGGACTCATTCTTAGAACTAAAGATGGTTTCCATTCCTCAAGCGGGTAGTTCTGTGCACTCAATCATTCTTCCTCCGTTTATTGCCCATTTATAGAACAACTATCGTCGTCATCATTGCCCATTTTGTTCTTCTCTACCGGGTGGGATATCTCTTCCCATTTTATATCTTCAGGAAATATCTGTTATCAGTTATTACATTATAAATGTAAACAAAGGATGTCATAATTATTTTGATAAGGATAAAACTACTCAAGTGTAGCTTCTTAAATACTTTTTATACGATTTTTAACTTAACTAATCATGATTTTATCAAATTAATAATTTTCTCAAAATTAGTTATAACTACAAAAAATGTGTTTTATGTTAAGAACAATACGAAAAACACTTAAAAAAAATGCACCTAATTTTTTTTCTTTTGACAAATGTACAACAAATCTACTTGTTCATTGCATAAACACAGACTAAAGTCTACAAATAGTAATTTATCATCATTAGATGCAAAGGGTCAAAACTACATTGTAAGGTTCACTAGTCATATTTTCCCATCAAGATACCAGTGTGTCCCTTGATAAAGAAAATGGGATTATAACTCACAAGCTTGTAATACATACTGTACAAAAATATGTAGTTTTGACCTTGTAGATAGTGAGGTGGAAAAAAAGACGCCACATATATAGTAACACTATCAACTAACAAAGAAAAATGTAGCATAAACAAGGGAGAAAATGTAGCACATGAATGAATCTATGATGTTATGTCCATAGCCAAAAAGCACAAAATACATAAAGTCAATATACGGTTTACTAATGGAGGAAAGTGGTTTAGGCATCATAAAAGGAAAAGAAAAGGAGTATTCAAGTTGCTTTTTGAATTTTCAATCCATTTTAAAGGACAGTGAAGACCATAAACCATTGCCTTGCAAATGTCTTTAAAAATTACATTGACTTAAATTGTTTGATTGTTATTCCTTTCATGTCAATGTAACAGCTAAAATATAAAGAGTAACTGGTTCCCTATGGGCAACAAAACATGGAAATACCTTTCTAAGATCAATCCATTCGCGATACTCAGTTTCTTGATTAGCATCATAAACCACTTTATGCAGCCCCTGCAATGAGTAAAAATCCAGAATTTGACAAAATTATAAAAACGTTACAAATTATTTTAATTAAAGTTATAGCTAGACATCAAAAACATATTGTTTTCACTCTTCGTAACCTATATATTATGAAACCCAAAAAATTGTTGGAACCAAGTTGGTTCTAAGACTTAGAATTTTGATGTTTACAAAAGCACTCAATATAAACTTATTTTGTACCTTGAATTATTAAATTAAATACAACCAGAATATGAAGAAATCATAAGCAAAAGATCAAAGGAAAATGAATTCTGGAATTTCCAGATGTTCCAGGATGTCAAAACATCACCAGAAGATATCTTTGCAGGCCTATATCAAAAGGAGGAAAAATCATAAGGAAACATGGATCATACCATTGGAAAGCCTGCCAGAAGTAGAGTTGATCAAGACAAACAGGAATCAAATATCAATTTTATTCTAGAAGGTATTATGACCAGAAGATGGCCTGGCAGTGAAAAATTACACAGCCCAGACTTGTTCCAGACTTGACCAGAAGGTATGTTTATGAGTACAGAACAAGAGGATCAATCCAGATTTGGCCCAGACCATAAGATAGCATGATTCAGGGCATGGAACTAAGTCCAGAACAAAAGAAATGAGTTCCAGAATCAATCCAGACCTGGTCCAAAATCAAAGGTAAAATGTTCAGACTGAAATATTTTTTGTTCAAGTTAATTTCAGTTTGTTCCAGACCAAAATCCAGAATCTGTCCAGATCAGAGTAAAAACTTCCAAATCAATGGTTCAGAAATAATTTTTTGAGTCCAGTGATGGTCCAGATCAGAAAATCAGACCATGGCCCAGTGGTGGCCGAAATCAGAGGGACAGGATGTGCAAGTCCAAAAATGGCCGAGTCCAGAAGAATTCAGCATATCAGGCGCGCATCCAGGCTGGCTGAAATCAAAAGATCAGAGGGTTAGGGAGTGTGGTCCAGGAATGGCCAAAATCAGAGGATTACAGAATATCAAAAAGGCTGGTCCAGATGTGGACTATCGCATGAAGATCCAATGGTGCAGATTTGATCATGGGAATTAATGGTGAAGATCTCATGATATTTTTATCAAAGTATTATAAAAGATTTGTTATAAATTAAATTTGAGTAGCATGGAAGTCAGAAGTTGTGGCGGGAAGCAATGCACAGATTTGCTTGGCTAGTTATTTTGAAAGCAAATCTGAAGATATGTTTTTTATTTATATAAAGCCCAATTGGTCAAGTTATTTTTGCAAGAGAATCCAGCAAGATTCAGCTTGAAATTAAGTTTGGAAGAGGCCCAAATCTGCATCTATAAAAGGAGACTCAAGGCAGAATACTTAGCAATCGAAAATCACAAAAGAGTCATACACTTCCAAAGCAACCACTCTCAAATTTTCATATAAGTCAATTGTGAGTTTCAGCTTTCAAGAAGCAAGTACTCGGTTATTTTCTTTTTACTGTGGCAAATCTAAGTTGTTGAAGTAGAGTGTACAATCTGAGAGGGAGTCAGTAGAGGTAGCAGGTTACTTGACAATTAGATAGGGTTGTATCTAAGTTGTTGAAGTAGAGTCTACAAACTGAGGGATTCAGAAAGGGTAGCAAGGTACTTAGCAATTAGATTCATAGTGTTGTGAATTCTTCTACAATCTGGAGTGTTAGATTGGCTAAAGAACAGGAGTTGTTTTTCCTCAAAGAAGTTTAGGATTGTTAGACTATTTGAGAAGACTGACTTAGAGGATCAGTAGCAAGGTTGTAATTCAAGGTTGAATTAGTGAAATCCTTCAAGGCGAAGGGACTGGACGTAACCTCGTTAACGGTGAACCAGTATAAAATCTGTGAGTTTTATTTTTATTTTTATCCGCTGCTAACTCTGTTTTAATTATACATCAAGTTTTGTTTTGAAAGTATTAAAACAGGAAAATTATTCAAGTTAAGTCAAACACAATTCAACCCCCCCTTCTCGTGTTTGCACCTTCAAAAATGACTTGTGAAAATGTTAAGACATATCCGTCTGATTTACTGAGAGCATCAAAAGCAATCAAAATTCAAGAATGAGGCACTTACCCTACAAAAGTGAATAAAATAATCAAGGAATTTGACAGCTATATATAAATTTCGAGCTAAATATATTACCTTGACAGGGTCATAATCAATAATGTCAGCATCATAAAATTTGTAATCACGTTCAGGCAATTGAACACAAACTTTCTTCCCAATCAATGCATCTAAAGACACTTCCCCTTTAGCAGGTTCAACAGAAGGATGCTGCACAGACTTCACTGGAGACAAACTGGGCAATGGTTCATCCTGTATCCAAAATTGGTAACAGCAGCAAAAAAGAACAAAAATAGACCTTATCAATGCATGTTTTTTCTTTGCATATTAAGAATTAAATTGTACTTGTGATATAATAAGGCTTTTTTTTCCAAACTCAAAATTGCTTCAAATGAAAAACTGTTTTGAAATCAAAATCATTTTTTAGAACTCACTTTTTTTAAAAAAAAAGTTTATTTTCATTTCAGTTTGCAAAATGAAATATCTTCTGTTTTTTTTTTAAATCTCTTTCAGATAATATCTAAAATATTAGACCCGTTTGTTTATGATTTTAAAAATAAAGTTTCAAATAAAAAAAATTAGCTTAAACAATTTATTTTAAAGTATCTTTTATTTACAACAAAAAAAATTTTGATAATGAAATTTTAAAAAATGATTAAAATAGTTATTTTGAAAAATTCTTCATAAAAATCATTTTTGAAAGATCTTTTTTTAAATAATATAATTTTTATTATATTAAAATCTCTAATAATAAATATTTAAATTATTGAATTTCAAATTTCTAATAAATTTAAAACAACTAATATTATTTTTAAGTAAATTTTCATAAAAATAATTTTTTAAAAACACACCCATTAAATACCAAAAAGCCCTTTTTTAATAATCTGTAACCAACGGGCCGTTAAAAAAGGGCAGCGATAACGACTGAATAAAATATCAAGAATTGTGATGCCGCAAAAAACGATTATACCGATTGATCAGGTGTGCTGTTTTGTATCTCTGGGGAATCTGAAAGTGTTGGAGAGGGTGAATCTTGAGGTTGATAATTGACAGTATCTCTCCACTGGCTAATTGCATTTTCCATCAAATAAAAAATTGTAAGATGAAGACAAAACTAGAATCAATAGAACTTTTTGTTTGCATATTTGAAACTATTGAAATAATTCGAATGAATGAATACCTTACACGGCGAACCGTTTCATCATTAATAACCTCAATAATAATCTTTCTGTATTCATCATTTGTAATCATCAATTCTTTCATAAGAGCATATAACAAAAATTGCTTATCCTGAAGAATAATACATAATAAGAAATACTACAAGTGATTAATCTTCATCAAATCAAAAGAATATTATTATTATTATTAATTATTAAATATGATACCTTATTGAAACGGTTGGATTGATACGCGAAAACACGCAAAACAGAAGTGTATGCTTCCTTCTCAGCAGTATGAATGAAAGCTTGAATGCGATTTCGAACTTCCAATTGAAAAGCACCGCAAGAACGTACATCGTCGTCATCGGAACTGATTAGCTCAGTATCTGAAATTATTAATAATTTAGAAAAAGAAAAAAGTTAATAATTGTGTGTTTTTCTGAATTATTATTATTACCAGAGTGAGAAAGTCGAACGTCCATGAATGATTGGAATGAGATTGAAAGACTGTGCAATGAAGAAGACACTGAGTCTGAGTGAGGTCTTTGAATTCTGAAACTGCTTTTCGAGGAGGAGAGGTTTAAAGACTCACTAGGTTTTATATAGGAGTGGGCATGCAAACTGAAATGTACCACGTTAATTTCAGTTTTCAAAAATCACTTAAAAAAAATTAATTATTTTTTTAATCAGTTCTGTTTTAAATTGATTCATAATTATAAACTGGTTTAGTATGTTTGAACCGGTTTTTATTAAAACTAATTCGAATCGATTTTTATGGAATAATTTAAAATTGGTTTTTCATTAAAAATTTTATACTTTTCTCTTTTTTTTTTTATAAAATTATACATTTTTTTATAATGTTCATTAGCACATCTTTCTGTTAAGTATAGTATTTTAATATTTATCTTTTGATTTTTCAAAAATAAAATAGAAAATATTGAATTAAAAATATTAGTACATGTAGTATTAATTAGAGCGTTCAATTTAAAAAAATATATTTAAATAGTTCTATAGCGTAGATATCAAAAAAAAAATTAATATTATCTCAAAAATGAAAACGGCTGTTATTTTAAAATAACTATTTTTGACAAATAGATCAATCATTATATAACTGATGAAATATTATATATTAATTCAAAATATATATATATTAGTTACACTTTTTTTACTCATATGTATATAGCTTATATAAAACTGTTTTTACAGTAAGAAAAATGTTATTTTCAACAAAACAATGTTAATTTTTCTTAACTTAATTTCAATTCATGTTTTAGTCATTTATCTTTTTTTTTTCGATTTGGTCATTTATTTTAATTTTAAGTGACAATTTGATTTGTTATGTTTTAAAATGTCAACAATGTTATCATTTTTTTACAAAAATTCATCAAAAATTTATACTAAAACCCATAAAATTAATTATATTCTTCAATATAATATAAATTTCATCAAACTCGTAACTCAAATAAGCTCATATTTTCATATCTAACAACATCAAATAAAGAATGAAAATATGAGTTTATTTGAGTTACGAATTTGATGAAATTAGTATTATATTAAATAATATAATTAATTTTATAGATTTTGGTTGAAAATTTTGATAAATTTTTTGAATTTTTGTAAAAAAAAGATAATATAGTTGACATTTTAAAACATAAAATATCAAATTGTCACTTAAAATTAAAATAAAGGACCAAATAAAAAAAAAGATAAATGACTAAAATGTTAACTGAAATTAAATTAAGGGACCACATATGCTATTTAGCCTTTTATTTTTTATATTATATCACATGATAGAAAAAACAATGTTAATTTTAATTTTATGTTATTGAATACAACAAGGTTTGAAAGTGGTTCAAATTGGTTTTTTTTTTAAAAATTAGTTAAATAGACTTTTTAAAATTTAGGCTAAATAGCACCTGTGGTCCCTTAACTTAATTTCATTTAACGTTTTAGTCTTTTATCTTTTTTTTTTCCGATTTGGTCATTTATTTTAATTTTAAGTAACAATTTGATCCTTTATGTTTTAAAATATCAATAATATTATCTTTTTTTTTTTACAAAAATTCAAAAAACTCATCAAAATTTTCAACAAAAATTCAAAAAACTCATCAAAATTTTCAACAAAAACTCATAAAATCAAATATATTCTTTAATACAATACAAATTTCATCAAATTCGTAACTCAAATCTTCAAATAAACTCATACAAAAATTTCATCAAATTTCATTCTTTATTTGATATTGTTAGAGATGGAAATATGAAATTTATATTATATTAAAGAATATAAATGATTTTATGGGTTTTGGTTGAAAATTTTGATGAGTTTTTTGAATTTTTATAAAAAAAAATGATAATATTGTTGATATTTTAAAACATAAAAGATCAAATTGTCACTTAAAATTAAAATAAATGACCAAATCGGGAAAAAAAGAAGATAAAGGACTAAAACGTTAACTGAAATTAAGTTAAGGGACCACGGCTGCTATTTAGCCTTAAAATTTATGGTGCAGTTTATAAATCATTTAATTGGTTTGGACTTTTATGAACAGAGTACTATTAACTACATTTTGTGCACGCTGCAGAAAAAGCAAGAATCAAACTTAGTTAGGGCTTGTTTGAAACACTTTTACATTTTAGTTTTTAAAAATTGTTTTATAAATTTGATTTTAAAAATTGTTCTAAAGAATAGAATTAAAGAAAAAACTTGTTTGAGATACTTGTTTTAAAAACAGTTTTAGAGATGAGAAAAAGAAAAAACCTATTTGGTAATCTAAATTTTTAAAATAGTTTTGACCAGAGAATTTAAAAAACTGAAAACTAAGAAGTAAAACATCATTTATCTATTTTGCTTTTTTAATTTTAAAAAGTATAATATTAAAAATAATTTTACAAAACAATTTTTAAAAATAAGTAATCTAAACAAGTTTTTTAGTTTTTAAATTTTAAAAAACTAAAATAAAGTTTTTGGGAAGAGAATCAAACAGACCGTTAGTTACTATAACAACTGTTTTGTAGGGATTATTTTCGGATTATTTCCACCTGTTTTTCTGATTAAATTTAAAAGATTAGAATGGACTTTTCCCCCGTTTATTATTCCTATAAATAAATAAATATTCCGAAAGAAACTACCCAGTATCTCTAATCCCAGCAAGGAGCTAAAATGGAGGACGAGGAGTGTTTTCGTAAATTCAAGAGCAGATTCAAACAGGTATGAGTATAGATACAAATACTACTTATTCTCTCTGCATTTATATTATTATTATTATTATTATTATTATTATTGGGTGTGTTTGTTTTAAATAATTTAAAGATTTTTTTGAACATGGAGTGGGTACTATATTATCTTGCCCAACACCTCTATATCCATGTATAAATATCACTAAAATAAGAAAATAAAGTATTATTATTATATCTAGATATCATTAATTATATACATATAATATTATCTATTAATTTATTTATCGACAGTTGATGTTATTTAATTTATTCTCTAAAATAAATTATATATATATATATATATATTTCAAATTACTGGACAATATAATTGATAATTGATTATGCATCACGGTGAAAATACATCTAAAAACATAAAAAATGAAGATTACTCCGAATAAAATATGAGATTTTGTCAAAAAAAAAAATATATATGTATATATAGTATTTAAACCTCATTTCAATTATTTATTTATGAAATAACGATGTCATCAAAGAAAGATAAATGTAAAATATAGAGTAAGCTCAAGAATCACATAATCACAAGTCTATTAAATTTGCAATTACACAAATTTTATTATTGAATTGAATACATTAATAACTTACATGATTATTGTCCATTCATTCACTTTACTACGAGAATTCTAATTCATAATCATGAGCTACTTCCAACAACATTCTACACTTATTACACAAATTAAGCATGTTAAAGTTATTGGTCAAAGCATGAGCCTGGACCAATAGGAGCAGTTCTACCATAAAAATTAGTGACAGGAGCAGCTGGAACCCCTCTTCTATTCAACAGACATCTGAAGTATTGCAACCGGAGCAATGCGGTTGATTTACTTTTTCCAGCTGAAGTGTATTGTCTCTCACTCCACAAACGTTCTATTGGAAATAAGTAATTGTTAATTTTTCATATATAACAAAGTAAAATGATAAAGTGAAGAAACACATCTACATAAGACAAGATTAACAGATATACAAGCAATACACACATATGTATCCTATTCTATTCTAAATTCACATATAGTAGATTGTGTATACACACATGAGCTAAGTGTCTTGTGTCTAGGATTGTTCATGGTTTGGTTGGTTAGGAAGGAAAACCAAACCGAACTAAACCATTACAATATTTAGGTAAAACTGAACTACATAAAATTTTGGTGAATTGGTTCTGTATTTCCGAACCAAACTGGAACTACCTTTACAAGAACCCGAATTGTACCTTTCCGAACTAAATTGACTCTTTGTAAACCATATACTAATATCGACTTGTTATTATCAACTGATATTAGGACTGTGAATAAAATAAAAAGCAACCAATCCGAATATTAGGACTGTTTAAAAAAATCATAAACCAAACAGTGACAAATAGTTCCCGAACCGAACCGAATTGGTTCAGTTCGTGAAATTTTCATCACGGTCGGTTTTTGGTTTTTTTATCAGTCCTACTTGTCTGTGAGGGTTTTCGTGTCGTGTCTGGTGTTGTGTATATATCTGTGTAAGTGCCTTTTAGCATATGGCCCTTCACATACCTTTCATATTGGATCTTTTGTACAGGTGAGAGAGATAGCTGACTTTTCTATAATTAATTAACTATAAGAGGGAATGCTACTCAATTTTACAGGACTAATTGCAAATAAATATAATGCAGGAATTGCGAACAACTTTGGATTAGTAAGACAACTAACCTGCTGCAGCTGCAGCTCGAGGCCATATCGTTTGCTGAACATCTGATGTATCGGCTGTCTCACCCCACATGCAAACTTCTCCTCCAAGAACAAGTTTTTGTTCAGAAGCTTTATGTATTCCTTCTAGTGGCTCAGCATTATAGACAACATCCCAAGGGACATCTAGATGGTCAAGATACCACACACCTTGGTTACTGAAAATACACCTTAAGCCTTTCGCAACAACCCTCGGACAAACCCCCGGTCCCAACCTACAGTAGTAATTACTTAAAAAACGTTAGAACTGATTCATTCGAGATTCATGCTCAAAATAAAACTACATGGACGAGAACTCACCAGTTATGCACTACAGTCCGTGGATGCAGCTTTGTTGGAAACGTATTGAAGGTTTCTTCCCTGATAAGTTGCATAAAAAGGGAGCATCTAAAATATACAGCTACAATCTAAGAACGCAAATAGTAAATTGAAAGCACTATTTCATAGTCGATAATGCGTACAAAAGACAATATATGATATAGATATTGAAGGCATAAGAGAGTTTTTTATGGTATATTGCCATATATGTCGTACCAGTTCACAGGACTCCAGTTTCTCGAGAGGGCCATGTTTTGAGCCCTCAGTACAAAATATTGGTACGCATCATTAGCAGTCATGTTGCGATTCTCTAGCCTGCATTGGAGATATAATTACATCTGAATATTGTGCTTGATGCATGTCAATATTCCAATTCATGGTCTGTGATGGTTAATTAACTTCATTTTCTGGAACTTTGATCCCGATGTCGATGCTCGAAACCAAAAAACAGTGGCAAAATAAACAGTGTAGCTAAAATTGAAATTTCCCCTTTTCAATTTAATATGAATTTCTATAGCTTGATGGATTTAACGGCCAGGCAACAAAAAACCATCATATAATGTAACGAATGAGTATAGAAGGTTAAGATTTGTACCATTTATTCACATGAGAAGTATTGGTCCAACAATCTGTCAAAATAAACAGTGATTTCCTATCAATTAGCAATGATATAAAATGGCTTAAAAATTGCACTAAACCAATTTATATTGTTTATTATGATGTTATCATTATAAATGATATGAAGTCACAGTCACTATTACACATTTCAACACTACAGTAATCAAATTAAGTTGTGCTGACAATAAAAATGATTCTTAGGTCAGCTTAAAGCTTTTATGTAAATGGTTCTTTACTCTTTAGCAAGATGCAAGAAGAAATCCATGCATACTGACCTGTATGTACTTCATCACCACCCAAGTGAAATAGTTCAAATGGAAATATTTTTCTCATATCTGTAAATTTAGAGAAGGACACTGTAAAAATAATTAATTTATAAGTAATGCACATTAGTACATTGATCCATGTTTTATAGGAGCTTAACCTGTCAGAATTCCTGAAAGAACATCGAAAGTAAGCTTCTTTGAAACATCTAGCGGCATCCTACATGATGGCGATGGCCAAAGATCAGGATATCCAGCACCCCTAAACAGAAACAAAAAAGAACAACCTCAAAATATTTCTGATGTACAATAATAGCTGTCAACAGAAATAATAAATTGTTGGAGCATATTAAAGTCTAAATTTATACAAAATAAACGGATCAAATCCTGAATAAATTGAAAGAAATATTTGCTAGAAATATTTTTTGCAGGTTTCCATGTGTAACCAGTTCAATTTCAACATTAGTATAAATTGCTATAAGACTATCAATCTATCAACGTAAGAGAAAATTGACCATGACATAAGCTTTACCATGATTTTGCATGACCAGGGACATCCACTTCTGCCATTACATTTATGCCTGTGATAGACCACAATAATAGAAATTCCATTATCTTGCATAATGATCAAAACTGCAAAATGCTGTGAATAATATGAAATAGAAACTTCAAAAGGATATTTGAAGATACCTCACCTCTCATTTTGGAAAAGCTTTATATCATGAAAAAGTAAAACATGATAAGAGAACAGGGTTAGTCAGCATTCGACTGAGAAACATTTAAAGGTTTCATACCGGTAGGAGATGGAATAAGGCGAATCTTACTTGACAATTTCATATGCATCCTCTACTGTGTAACGTTCCCACTTTGAGTATGAACCTTTCCACAATTTTGGATACGTAGGTACTTCAAGAGGAAACGACTGATCATCGATGATGTGCCAATGCAAAACATTCTGCCAGGTAGAACTTTTTCATGTCAGCGTTACCTTAAAAAAACATGATATGCTAGTTTTGGAGACACTTATGATATTTATATATCTTACAAGTTTGGCGTAAGACATAGATTCAATTATCTGCTTAATTACATCAACCGGTAAATAGTGCCTTGATGTATCTGCAAAATAAAAGAAACTCAAGATATGTGTCAATAGCCACTGATCAATGCATATGAACACTCACCAAATATAAACTTCTGTCTTTTATAAAATATATATTGGCTCACCCAACATGAGCCCACGATATGGAAATCTCGGTTTATCCCGGATGGACCAAGGCGCCTTGTCTATTTGTACTGTTTTAGTTGAATAATCAAAAGAACACAATTGGCTGAACGTCTGGGAAGTCATCATTAAAAAGCGAGGATGGAGGAAATAAGTCACATATAACTCGAAAGGAATTACAAATTTGTCAATCATTTAGAAACTATATCATGTGATGTGTCCTTAATATTCATTAAAAAACCTAAACAACAATAGTTCAGTTTTCATTTTCAAGTAAAACAAGTATAATACAAATAACTTTAAGCAATTAACTAACTATCCATAAGAGAGGAAAACAGATTCATTTCAAACTTCTGAAATCTTAATCAGTATAGATAACAGGAACAGAACTGATTATGAATATTGCTAATCATATGGAGATGATAAAAAACTTATTTTGAAGAGTAAAAAAAAATAGCAGACCTCATTTCAATTATTAATGAAATTATGCCATCAAAGCATCACAAGTTTGCTATATACAATAAATACTGTTCTCTGTTCAATACGCACCTCTAATCCACGCAATGCACCAAAAACAGTATTTGCCTGCATTAAAAAAATCCCAAAATTAGATGACTAACGATAATATGGAAGTATATCATATTTATGGATTTTTTAAAAAAAAGAAAAAAGAAAAGAAGATTAAAGAGAAAACAAACAAAAAATCCAATTTATTTGTTTCGGTCAATTCCAACAATAAGAATAAGAAGTGAAACAAAACATAAGACTATCTAAGTCAATTCAAAGAAATTTGGTTGACCGAAAAACAGAACATTTCATTCAATCAACACAAGTGCTTGAGTAAATTGCTTGCTTTTGCAAGTATATGAAATATAGATGAAATGTTAAGTGCTTCATTAACTTGTTCTTAAAAAAAAAACACGCTATTGAATAAAAAATAAACAATTATTATAAAAGGAAATTATTTCAAAAATAGAAAAAGGAAACTTGAAAATCACACACAATATATAAAAACACCATCGGATATTCGAATTCAAGCACAATTGATAGTTGAAAACAATTAAACAAAAACACCATAAAATTAAATTAAATTAAAAACAAAACAAAACTATACCTCAATGGTCACTTTCCCAGAAGCAGTAGAGTCTTTTGAAACAAACAAATTATAGCTTTCATCCACACCAAGTTGAAGCTGCAACAAAATTTCCCAATCTCAAAAAATAAATAAATAAAACTTCCTCAAAATCCATAAAACAAAAAAGTCATTTAACGCACCTCTTCACTTTTGGAATTGACAACAACATTCAATTTGGTAACATCATAATCAACCGTTACTGTTCTAAGAAAACCACCGAATCTGTTACCGTTTCTGAACACTATCCCTTTGTATCTATCAAAAGCAGTTTGGACAATGGCAGAAGCAGCACCGTTTCCAGTGAGAGAAAGTGCTGGATCAACGGAGAGAGAGTCATTGCCGAATGTGAATTTAGCAGGAAGAGGCCAAATGAATGGAAGAGAATTGTGAGGTTGTGAGATTTTGGCTGCAAGAGTTTGAGAAATGAAGAATGCAAAACCAACGATGAATAATGTGTGTGAAGGTTGTGTGAGTTTGAGAGTTGTGAGGTTGTAGTAGAAGCACCAAGACATGGTTCAACTCAAAACTGTTGTTACAGAGAGAGAAGAGAGAGACTACCAACAGTTAATGTTTTCTGAGGAATCACAAAGTAAGAAACAACGATGGAGAAATAAATATTGTCGATAAAATATTTTGCACACAACAAATGCACTAATTAAAAAACAGAAATTGCACTCACCTTCTCCATTATAGAATAATTATTATGTAAAAAAAAATTAGTGAATTTTTTTAAAATTAGTATTAGTGTCATTTAATATCAATTCACGATAAGTAATGCAATTACTCTTTAAAATTATAAGCATTGTTTTGTGGCAAGTTTGCCATTTGACAGTCATTAAGAGATTAATTCATATTTTAATTTTCTAATTGTAGTAATTAATTTTCTATTAATTTAATCTAATTAACTTATTAATTATTAATTCAATTTTTATTTAATTTATTTTTTATTGAAAATTGCAAATTCATTGGAGGAATTAAATAATAAGTCACACAATCAATTGCTTATACTAAGTTTATATTATTAGTATATAAATAGTAAATAATCTGTAATTAATTAAATAAATTGTTTAAAGTAATTATTATTCCGTTTGTCCTTAATCTTTAATTCTTTAAGTATTTTATTTTTGTCTCATGACTTTAATTCTTTTAGAAAATGAAAGATTTTTACTTGTTTTTTTATAAACAAAGACTTTTATTTATTTTTATTTTTTGACAAAAAACAAAGTTGGCTTTTATTAAAATATAAACATAAAACATAGTTTAACGTTAAACGTGCTCGGCCTTTTCGATGAACGTTTAGTTTAGCCTCTTCTCTATACATGTAATTAAATGTAGTTTGAAAAACATAAATAAACAAGGAAAACATAAACACAAATGATTATTAAATTTTTTCGATAAAAATACAAAACTTTCAACATTACCGAATCAATTGTATTATATAAACAATTCAACTCAACTTTTTGTATTTCCATGTTTATATTTTAATTTCTTCCATTATTTGTCTGTATCTCTTATCTTTGTTAGAGATTTTTAAGTTATTGCTCACAATGGAATAAACTCAAGATGATTAATGAATGTGAATGAATTGACTTATTATTGATTGAATATATTGTGTTATATATATACATTGATTTTAACTAACTAACTATTCTCTAACTAATTAAGAGATTAATTAGTTAATTATAACATACACTTATTGTTAAAATTTGACTTACACAAAATTACAATACGGAGAACGTTATCGGTCTTCTTAATTCTTCAAATCTACTTGTTCTCAGAGGCTTGGTCATAATATCAGCCAGCTGCACTTCAGTTTGACAGAAAATGATCTTCAATTTGCATCTTCCAACCTGATCTCTTAGAAAATGAAATCTTGTCTCAATGTGTTTGCTCCTTCCATGAGATATTGGGTTCTATGTCAAATTTATTGTTGAGATATTCTCTATTATCAATGGAATTGACCTGCAAATATCTAATTTCAACTCTGTTGTTAATGATTCCAACCACAAAATGCTTGGCAGGCTGTATAGCTGCCAGCAGTGTATTCAACCTCGCATGAAGACAGTGCAATCACCGGTTGCTTCTTTGAACTTCATGCTATTGGGGATTCCATGAACTTAAACACATAGCCTGAAGTGTTCTTTCTATCATTCTTATCTCCACACCAATCTGAATATGAATATCCCACCAAATCTTCACTTCCTTGCTTTAATTCTGTTGCAAATAGAATTCCATGCTCAATTGTGCCTTGAATATATCGCATTATTCTTTTAACTGCCAGCCAGTGAGAATGCTTGGGTTTCTCCATGAATCTGCTTACCACACCAATACTATAGTAGATATCAAGCCTTGTATTGCATAAATATCTTAGGGAACCTACAGCATGTTTGAATAAAGCTGAATCAGCCAGCTCCTCTTCAATTTCTATTCCCAGTTTTGTATTAATCTCTATTGGAGTGACAGCAGGGTTGCTATCACGCATATTGAACCTTCTCAAAATCTCTCCAGCATACTTCTTATGATGCATCAACAACCCTTTTCCTGTTTCAGTAAATTCTATTCCCAAAAAATAACTCAGTTTTCCCAAATCTGTCATTTCAAACTCTTCTTTCATGATTTGCTTGAATTCCGCAATTGCTTTGTTGTTACTGCCAATTATTAGCAAGTCATCAACATATAGGCATATTATGATAATTGCAGGCCCTCCATTCAGTGTATAATGCCTCACATAAACTCCATACTCCACTGTGCACTTAATGAATCCAATACTAATTAGAAATAAGTCAATTCTTTTGTTCCAAGCTCTTGGTGCTTGCTTCAAACCATAGAGAGTTTTTCTCAATCTGAGCACTTTATCCTCCTTTCCCTTAATCACAAATCCTGGTGGCTGAGAGGCATACACTTCTTCTTCCAGCCATCCATTCAAAAATACAGACTTCACATCAAGCTGACATCTGCCATCCCCTAGCACAAGCCAATGCTATCACAAGTCTGATTGTCTCAATTCTGGCCACTGGAGCAAACACTTCAGGGTACTCTATACACGCCTTTGTAGGAACCCCTTTGTAACCAATCTAGCTTTGTACTTTGCAATTGTTCCATCTGGATTAAGCTTCAATTTGTAGACCCATTTTACTCCAATCTAGCTTTGTACTTATCAATTGTCCCAGTTCCAAGTATGGTTGCTGCAGGCCTGTTGCTTCCAGTCCCAGCATTCTTGTTCAACGATCTTGACATCTTTGCTAACCACCACATTTCATCTGACTGGATCATAAAGCTTGTAGGCTCCAGTTGGATGATATCCAACAAGTATCATGGCTTCACTTTTGTCTTGCAGCTTCCTTCTCTTTTGGTCTGACACATGCTTGAAACATAAAACACCAAATGTCCTCAAGTGCCCTACTATTGGCTTTCTTCCACTCCAGATCTCTTCTGGTACCTTCTCTAGCAGTTGCTTTGTTGGACATTTATTAAGAATGTAGGCAACAGCCGATGCAGCCTCTCCCCATAATTTGTGTGGCAATCCCTTCTTTCTTATCATGCTTCTAGTCATGTCTATAATGGTTTTATTCCTCCTTTCAGCCAGACCATTGTGTTGAGGTATGTAAGAAGATGTTACCTCATGTTCAATATCATTCTTGACACAAAAATCCTTGAAGTTATGTGATGTATACTATCCTCCTCCATCTGTCCTTAGCACCTTGACAACTTCTCCACTTTTATCTTGAAGTTCTTGAAAGTCTCCAAAGATTCATCTTTGGTTTTGATCAAATAAATTCACAACATTCTACTAAATTCATCAACAAAACTTATGAAATACTTATTACCTCCTAATGATGACACTTCAAATGGTCCACAAATGTCACTATGAACCACTTCAAGACACTTCTTTGCCCTTTGTTGCACTTGTGATTTGAACGAGTTCCTTGATTGTTTTTCTGCTACACACTTCATACACCTTCTCAGGAACATCAATACTAGGAATTCCACACATCATCTCTTTAAATCCGAGTTGTTGCAAGCTTTTGAAGTTGAGATGTCCAAATCTTGAATGCCACAACTAGTTTTCATCAATTGAGTTTGTTGCCTTCAAACATTGAATTTATGTTGTTTGTATGTTGATAACAAATGTTCTATTTTTTGAAATAGGGGCCTTTACTCACACTCCTTTCATCCATCCTCAATTCTCTTGCTTCTAAAGTTCCCTGCAACTCTTCAAGATTCAATGTGGAAATGTCTTTAGATTCTTCAATGGCACACACAACATAATCGAACTTGGGGTGCAAAGATCTCAATATCTTTTCACACAACTTCTGCTTAGTAAGCTTTTCCCCACATCCAGCCATCTGATTTGTGATACTCCTTAATCTTGAAATCATATCTGAAACCTTCTCATGCTCTTCCATCTGCAACAATTCAAATTGTCTCTATAGGATCTGCAATTTCTCTTGTTTGATCTTGGTATCTCCTGCATAACACTTCTCAAGAATGTCCCATGCTTCTTTTGCACTCCTTGCATAAGATATCTGGTCAAAATTGGCTCTGTCAAGGCATTAGTGAAGAATAAGAGTGACTTTGCAATATTTGTTCTTGTTTTCTTTGAATCTTGATTTATGCTCCTACGTTTGGATTGACACCCAGCTCCTCAAAACTATCTTATATGATTTCTAACTTCTTGAAATACAAGCAATGCATGAATTTGCACTTTCATCTATCTCAATCTTTTCCATCAAAATGTGGCATATGATATGGAAAACTTCCAATGTTTGCACTTGAACTCATTTTCACTTCAGTCATGTTTGAATACTCACAATAATTGACTCGTGTTTATCACTCTAGGATCGAAACCTTACTCTTAATACCACTGTTAGAGATTTTCAAGTTATTGCTCACAATGGAAGTAAATTCAACATAATTGATGAATGTGAATGAATGAGCTTATTATTAATTGAATGTATTGTGTTATATATATATATATATGATTTTAACTAACTGTCATCATCTAACTGTATAACTAACTAATTAAGATATTAATTAATTAGTTATAACATACACTTATTGTTAAAACTTGAATTACACAAAATTACAATACGGATAACGTTCTCCGTTTTCTGACACAGAAACCGATGACGTTCTCCGTTTTTAACACTCCTTACTTTAAAAAAAATAAATATTTATTGATAGCAATTTTGATTCATCCCTCTTATTTACGGTTTGTTATTATGTATAAATAAGATTCATTTATTATACACATTCCTTCTAAAAAAATATTTAATCCTAAAATTTGACATTTTTAATTTTTTTATATTTCTTTTAGCAATGGCTGGAAATGAGCAGATTGTTTTTGGGATTTTTATTGCTTCAATATTTTTTTTATCTCTTTCATTTTTTTAATATTTTCGTCACTTCAAATAAATCAAAGTTGTAACATTTTGTATTTAGGAACCAACAATTGAATGTTGATGTTGCCAAATCAAAGAAATAAAGTTTATTTTTCACTAATTGGATTACTCAAAAGTTACGTTGATTTGGGATTTTAAAGTTTGTTTAATCTTTTCATTTTATATTTGGTGCACACGTCAATGACAGCAGAACGACTTCCATTCGGTACAGTACTATTTTTGTTAAATTTTCAATTTCTTAAAAAAAATTCTATTATTGGATTATTTTTCTCTTGAACTAATGTGTGTTGTTTTCAATGTTACAACTCTATTTTCTCTCAATCTTTCACTTTTGCTTCCAAAGTTCCATCTCTATTGTTTCTACTTTGTAGGTTGCTACATGCTCGACTGAAGAGGCTTTATGATTTGTGGGACGATAGCTTTGATTCATGAAGGTACTATCCTACTTCAGGACTCTGCTTCTTAATAATCTATTAACATTTTAATTGATTGTATTGACTCTCTAATATAGTGTATTCCATACTCTGTGGTCCAACATTATTTTAGTGTAAATAAATATTGCTTCTTCGAGTAACCACTTAAGAATATGAAAAAGCTATATTCTAATCAACTTCTCTTATATGAGTATAATTGTAAATACATTTTGCGGCATATATTTAGTCATACGAATTTCTATCGTAATCTCACGCTAGTTGATCTCAAATGTTGAGACCTTTTAACATTTAATCCTTAATTTTTAATTCAAAAAAGTGAAAATTGAAACATGACGAATATTATATGACCCACACAAATCACAAGCAAACCGACCAGATCCGCAAAAATATACATACGCAAGTAGGTAATCTACATTCCAACCATTTATAAACAACACTAATTCAATCATAAAACAGTAGAACCTTTTTTATGTGATTTTTAATGCTTTATTCTAGCTTTGATCTGTCGACAAAATAAATAAATAATAATAATAATAAGTGAATTGGTATGTCGGTAAGGTTATTCTTTATATGATAGAAATATGAACATCAATTATTTATATATTTGTGTTACGCTCCATTAAATTGTGATTGAAAAATAAAATTAATTTAGTTGAGTAATATAATTGAAACAATAATTTTTTATGTGATTTAAATAAAATCACATTTTTATAAATAATTAATCAAATATGTATGTGTAAAAAAAAATAGATGTTCATGAAATATTTTTACATTATTTATTGTCCTAAGTCATGTTAGTGTCAGTTTTTAAAATTATTTTTTAGCCACATTTCTATTCTCCATCATCATTATATATGACATTCACATGGGCATTAGAATGTTAAATAAGATAAATATTTATTACATAAATTAGGTCTTAACTATAAATTTAAATATAAATAAAATTAAGTCAAAAAAATTTATTTATTTGATCACTTTTTCTTATATTTAAGGTTGAATGGGTATGTCTTTAAGCTTTATTTCAACTGATATCAATATTGTTAAGTTAGACGTCTTGTTTTAAACTCGTGATCTCACAGTTGTGTGAATTAATTATTATGCAATCTATTACATCTTCTTTTAAGATAAAAAAAAAAATTCAATACAATATAATTTAATGTGTTAAATGAAAATTAGACTAATGAGTTCAAATTGAGTAAAAAAAACAAAAGGAGTCAAAATGGATAACATTTGTATAGGTGAGATGTTCAAATGAAAATTTTAATGCATAAAAGATCTTAAAATAATAATAAAAAATGACTAAAATACATTTTAGTTCTTTTAAATTTAATTTAATTTTTGCTTATGTCATTTAATTTTTTTTCTTCTGATTCGATCATTTAAATTACATATGTTTGTATTATTAGCTTTTAAGATATATTAAATTACGCATGCAGTTCTTTTAAGTTTGAAAAATTTCTTGAAATATTGTCATCAAATGTTAAAATATAATCGAAACATTGCAACAAATTGATTGTGTTCAAGCTACTTTGCTTGTAAATAAGTTAAAGACATTGTTTATGTGGATAAACATTTATTACATTGTTTTTAAAGTTATATTTGTGTTTAAATTGTTGTAGAGAAAATCAAGAAATATAGATCATTTATAAGATTTTATGAATGATCAATATGAAAGACATATGATTATGTGTTTAGTAATATTTTAAATGATCAAAAGTTTTCAATTAAATTAATTATTGTCAAATTGAAATAAAGAACTAACGGTAAAAAAAATATAACTCAAAAAACTAATTCAAAATAAAATAAATTTAAATGTGTTGAAGACAAATGACTATAAACTAATTAGTCAATTAGTGTAATTAGTTTGTTTAAGCTTCTAATTATTTTATTTTACTATGACTCATTTTTAAAAACACAAAACTTACACATTGTTCTCTAGTTGTTGTGTAGTTATTTTCCAATAAAATAATGACAATATGAAGTAATCTCCTATTAGATCTCTTTTGATTTCGTTGGCTATCATCATAAGACATGAAAATGGTCAATCATATCTTAAAGGGATGTTACTGTTTGGATGATTGTGATTGGTAAAAGTATTATTATTATTATTATTCTCTATTTCATTTTCAACTAAAATTAGACCATTAAAAGTAAAGAAGAAGACAGAGCAGTATGTATCTATGGTAAAGAGCTAAAGGTATTATGTCCATGTTCAACGTAGGGTAGTTCAATTATTACGAATTTAATTGTCACAATGACAACTTCGTTGGAGAGTAATATGTATATACTTTGGTAAGCAAATTCTAACTGTAGTATTTTCTTTGACTCTAATATATCATGAGGACCCAAACTCACTAAGTTTTAAATTCATAAAAAATATTATGTCAACCGTTTATTTAATTTATCCAAAAATTGAACAACATGTGAACCCTCTCTCAATATTAAAATGAAATCACTCTATATTCTCTCCACCTGGAGCTAGAGAGAAAATGGAGAAATCCTTTCTCTTTTGTATACAAGTTGCACGTGGCGATTTAAAATTAATTATCAATTTGTCAAAAAAAAAAGACAATTTTTTTTTAATAACAATTAAAAAATAAAATAAAAAAGAAACGTATCATTTACTCCCTCATCAGCGTTCCCTTCCCCACTCACGACCCACCCGGCCCCACACATGCCATTTCTACCAAAAGTTTCGAAGCCTGAGATAACAAAATATCTGGGTGAAAATCATACATAGACAGATTTTTCAGAAAAATATTTATTATTACATGAAAAAACAGTAATGTAATAAAAGAAATTATATGTGTATTTTTAATTGGTTTGAATAATGTATGATTGGTTTTTACAACTCTTTCTTAATTTATTCATGAAAAAATAATCAGTTTTTTATTCTGAAAGTCTAAAAAATAAAGAACTATTCAGTTTTTATTTATTTATATATTATTTTTTATGTTTAAGTGAAATTATTATTTTTTAAACACTATTTAAGATCTTAAATACAGATTTTAATCAATTTAGATTTTTCCATGCAAGGTCATTAAAATCTGTATTTAATATTTTACATAGTGTTTAAAAAATAATAATTTCACTTAAATACAAAAAATATTAAAAAAAAATGGAGGGTTCCTTGTTTTGTAGACTGCGAACATAAAGTACTCTACTTTGAATATGCAAGTGGAATACGCACCCCCTAAGAAGCTGATTCACCAATGATTGAGTGCCATGTCAAATGTATGGGTAGTTTTTGGATATGTATGTGTTAAAAGTTATATATTTGTCAAAAAAATAAATTATATAATAAATTAAGATACGATTGAAAAAAACAAAAAATATAATAAGAGAAAAACGATGGTTAGAGTATAGAACGGACTTGCAGTAAGTGTTGGAACCAGATGTGGAAAAGTCTCTCCATTCTTTTTAATTGTTGCTTGTGTAAAAAAATATGGTTTCTTATTTATTTATTTGTTTTTATATATTAAATGCAACATAAATAATTGTTTTTCAAAAAAAAGTTTATATCATAAAAAGACAAATCATTTTATAAAAATAACAAAATTGGTATTTTTATTTTTATATGTACATAATAGAATTAAAAAGTAACGGAAATAGTATTGTTTGGAGGATTATTTGTGTGTGGGGATATAATGTCCCACAAATCACGTGAAGGGGGTTTGGTCTAACGGCAAATTGTGACAAAAATGTTCATTTACAATCTCCTCTAATCCTCTCCCAGCCAATTAACATTTATCTCCCACGTGGGACTCTGGGTCCCACCCCCATCATGCACTCTCTTCACTTTATATTCTCCTATATTTTCTTTCTACCATTTCCACTTCTTATACTTCTATATATCATCCAACATATAGTATAATTAAGAATCTTTGTTATAAATAGTTGCACCTAGTTAGTAGCTACAACACTTGTAAGAGCTAGTTAGTTTAGATCATGGGAGACTCCTCTTCTTCGGCTTCATACATTCACATGGTACAATTATTATATATATTAATTAATTATCTAACTCATTCTTTCCTTTTTTGTGGTAATCCTATAATTAAACAACGATCATAAAAACTAAGTATTAAGAGTATATATATGCATGTTGACAAAGTATATGATTAGTTTCTACATATTGAATTAACATATAGGTGCAGCACCTCATCGAAAAGTGTTTGATCTTTCACATGACTAAAGAAGAATGCATGGAAGCACTCTCTAAACATGCAAATATAAATCCTATTATAACATCCACCGGTATGATTTCTACTCTCTCTATATTCATAATAAAATGCAACATCACATATATATAGTGATCCTTAGCGTGCAAAATTCAAGATATATACATGAGATTTTTTATAATTAATAATAGTAAACACGCATACATACCAAACTCTATGAATTTGAGCAAATTGTGATACTAATTTTCAAGATTGACTCTTTTTTTTTTTTTTTTTGAGGATATATAT
>JBBPBO010000001.1:784094-903464 GCA_037974295.1 Cicer cuneatum | reverse complement strand
TTTTTTTTTTTTTTTTTTTTGAGGATATATATATTAATATACTTAAGTTTTTTCTATGAGCTCCTTTTACTTAGTGTTATCATTATATATATGTCAAATTGGAATCTTTTTCAAAAGATGCATCAAATTGTCAAATTAGTGGGATCATAAACTAGTAGAATTAAGCAAATTAAGTTCACAAACCTTACACTTTGTTAGAAAATTATTTCGAATCATCTTTTTCCCAAACAAAAAATATGAATGCATGAATATACTGTTTCATATACTAAAAAATTAAAATTAACGACGCTAATTAGTGATAGAAAAGTTGAAATCTCTATCTTATTCCTTTGTCACAAAATTTAATAACAAAATTAGAGAGAAATTTCACATTTTTCAATGTCTAAATTTCTCTTGTTAATTTAATTTTTTAATAGATACCTCAATAGCTATATATACACTAGAAAAAGAACTAAACACAAGCATGCACGTGCATATGTTGAAAATATATTATGATCGACGTACACGTATGATCATATTAATTATAGCTATGAAACATGACATCAATTAATAATTAAACCCGTGCAGTGTGGAATGAGCTTGAGAAGGAAAACAAGGAATTTTTTGAACCTTACATGAAGTCTAAGAGTAAAGAAAGGATGATGTCCAAGGAAGAGACAACTCAAATGATAGAGAAGATGATTTCAGCTGAGAAAGACTCCTCTAAAGCTTCACAAGAGGACGACTAATAATTGTTGAAAATGATCAATTTGGGTACTTGAGTGAGATCGATGCAACATGCCAAAAAACACATGATCGAGGAAGGACTCTAGCTACTTTATATTCACTAGCTATGCTATAGTCTATGCGTAATTATCGTACATGTTGTTGGTCCTCTACATTATTATTATGGTATATATTGTAATTATCAAGAATAACAAAAATGTCATGTCATCCCTTGTAGTATGATTTCAAATTTGTAAATAAATATTCATGTCATGTTTATGTATTTTTCGGAATAAAACATGTTGTCTTCCTTATTCTTTAGTGTGTCACTTAGATTCGATGTATATAATAAATATTCTCAATTGAGACTTTTAGACATGATGTGTTTAGCGAAAAAATAGAATAAAAAACAAATTGTGGATAAGTTTGATACAATGAAACGCTGAGTTCTAACTCGACATCACTTCTACACACTAGTACTTCTCTTTAAAAACACATAAACATGTGGAATTGAGATTAAAGTTATAAAAATATCATGAATTCAACTATTTTTTTAGTACAATATCACAAGTTAATTTCTTCACTAATAAAATATAAATTGAATTCGAATATAACCAAAGAATGTAGTTGGCCTGTCAAATTCTGGAGAGTTTACATCGTGATCATATTCATCCTCGTTTAATTTTAATTTTGTCTGTTTTTTGGGCTTCAAGCCTTTTTTATTTCAAAAAACAATCATAACTAATCACTAATTAATATCTGGCATTAAAAAAACATGTCTCATTCAGTATAATATCTGCGAGTTAATCAACTAATATATAATTTAATTAATATATGATTTTGAAAAAATATTAATGTTTTGAAATTATTGAATAGTGAAAGTATTTATTCACAATCCAACGATGACTACATTATTTATAATATTTGATAAAATTGAAATTAAAATTACTATAATGATATATATTATAGCATCCAAACGGACCCTCTAGTATACTTCTATTTCGCTAATATTGTACATGTTTTATTGTGTTATTTTTAATAGCTCTTTTTGTTTTATACAGTTTTTTTTTTTAATGCAGTGGTTGATTTAGTACTAACGTGTAAGAGAAGAGTGGTTAGGCGTGTATTATTTTAATTAACTTCCATAAAAGGTAAAAGAGAAAGAAGAAAAAGTCACATAAAAAAAAGATATTGCCAATTATATAACAATATAATTTTATTCTAAACCAATATACTAGTAATATATGAAATAGAGAGGAGACAAGTCCTAAGACTGTAATGGACACACACAAAATAAAATGGGCCAAAAACTGAGTCCAACTGGATTTGGACATCCAGTTTATTGTCATAATACTTGTAGAATAAGATAATCCAAACCTTATTTGAAATATAAAGTTAAACCTGATTTTCGGGGGGAAAATGTTATGAATGAATAGTTAAATTAGTTTATGAAATTATAACCATCAATTAAATTAAATTAATTTGTCTATAATTTGTGAATTGATAAATATATCACGGAAATAGGAAAATATCAATTAAAATAATCTCTTAGTAAATTTTTGACATTAGATATTTTGATATGGTAGTGTAATTGAGAATATGTGTTTATCCACGTTGATCTTTCATCAATGTCATCTTCTCGGAGACAAATTTGCCGATGAAACTGTCATCTCACAGATAAATTTGTAAGAAAATGTAATTAATTGCGTATGGACTAATTATAGACAAATTAGTCCAAGAAAAAGTTAAATTTATTAGAAAAATTAGTCACGTAGTCATGACATTGATACAAGATTAATGTGAAGGAGTGAAATATTCAACTAACACATCACATCATAATCTTTAAAGATAAAAATTTAAATATGGATTTTTTTTTTTTTACAATTTCATAAATGTATTTGTCAATTTATAAAATTCAGCGATTAATTTAATTGACACTTAGAATTTAAAGGTTCAATTTGCCTATTCACAAAAAATGTTATTTGGACACTCGTACAACATAATAATATCTTGAAAGAGAAAAAAAAATAGAGGATGATGTAAAAATGTGATATGATGATATGATTGGAAAAAAAATATATAGAAAAAATAAAGTGATGAATAAAATTAGGGGTATCTAAATATCATTGTATGGGAAATGGGTTTGAATTTCACTATATAACCTGTTATTTAGTGCAACTCTTACTGAGGCTTCAACAATTGATGAGATTCAACAATTATTATAATAGTTCAGAATAAATAAAGGAAAAGGGTGATCATACTTACATAAAGTGTCACATGTATCCTATACTTAAGGAAGTTTATGATACAAAAACTACATTAAATTTAATCACATTAATAATTTGATTTAATTTTTGAAAATTACTTTCAAATCAAGTTTAATACAATTCTGAACCGATTTAAAATTAGTTTATAAATATAAACTAGATTAATATTTTGAACAAGTGTTAAGTTAAAATTGGTTTCAAACAAGTTATTCGGAAAATTTTTTCAAATTCTTGATAAAAAATTTTTGATTTTTTTCAAGAAATTTTTTCTTGATTTTTTTTTGAGAAAAATTGATATTAAAAATTTTCTGATAAAAAAGAATTTCGAGATAAAAAATTTCAATTCTTTTTTAAAAATAAATTTCGAAATTCTTTTGACAAATTTTTTTAAGAATTTTTTCGAAAAAAAATAGCTATAAAAAATTTCTTGATAAAAAAAAAATTTTGAAAAAATCAAAAAAATTTCAAAAAAACATGTTTTCAATTTTTTTTAAAAAAATTTCAAGAAAAAAATGATTTAAATTTTTTTTTTTAAAAAAAAATAGTTTCTATATTTTTTTTCGAGAAACATAAAATTCAAAAAATTTCTAAGAAAAAAAAATTCATAATTTAGTTAACTGATTTATTTTAAATATGTGGTTCAATTCAAGAACCATTTAATTGATTTGGTTCTTTTTAGTACAGTGCAATTTAATTTATCAATATAGTCGAACTAATTATATATTTTGCACACTCCTATCTATACTATAGTTTAAGTTAATGTACAAATCGTTAGAAACAAAAAACAACGCGATAATACTGAAAGTTGATAGCCATCTTGAATATGTAAATAATTGGGTAAGTAGAATTGAAAGAATGCTCAAACAAAAGGAGATACATAATAACTTCTAACTATATTATTGATCTAATCAGAACTCAGGCTAACATATGAGATAGGTTAACAGTCCAATCAGCACTCAGCAAGTCCTTAATGGTCACAATAATTGAGACATAACAATTATAATGGTGATAATCCTTAAAAACAAGATCAATAATAACCTTCAAATCCGAATAAACTGAAAGGGATTTTTAGCAACCTTTAGGTCATACATAGTAAAGAGCCATCAGTTCAGCATACCTTTAGGTCATACATAGTAAAGAGCCATCAGTTCAGCATACGTGTTATTGGACTCTCCTAAACTCTAACTACAAGTTGTCTATTCTTTTATGTTTATTAGTTGAAGTGAAAATGAAAACAAGAAACACGAAAAATAAACAGACCATAAGGTTTTGAACATATTTCAGCCAGTGGATTAACAAAACACTTTCCATCAACAAAACACACCAACAAACAACACATTTATTATATGTAAGAGAACTACACACATCAACCCTTCAAAACCATAAGTTACATCGTCCTATTCTTATTTCTGAACAATGTTCAAATCACAGTACACGTCAGGTGTTCATTAAACTCATATTTTCGAGCTACTTCATGCATTGACCTTTGGTGCCCATCCAGCGATGACATATTCCTCCGCAGCCTTGGTTTTCTCAAACGATTCACGAGAGAAGAGCAACTGCAATATAACATAACTATCCATCAAACCGATTCATATACAGTTAATGATACTTTTCAAACTAGCAATTGCATCTTTTTCTTTACCAAATGAAAAAGATTTTAGTTGCAAGTGATGAAAAGTATAACTCGTCATTTAGCACAGGAACATTTGATCGATAATATATTATAATGACTCAATGCGGTAATGAGCTTCATCAACTAATAATTCGATGATCAAGCTAACAATTTGTTGCATAGAAAGTTATCAAACTTTGGAATTTAAAGGAGGGGCAGAATACACTGCAGTAGAAATAGTGTGAAAACCTTTGATGACCTTATGCATATAGGTGTACACAATAATCAGCTGAGAACAGCAGAAGACAGTATTTGTTGTCATGATAAGACAGAAAGAAAAAGCTTGGTAAAGTATTATTAAGAGTGAAACCAGGCAGAGAAAAGCAAGCTTTTCACTTTTTGGATAAAAGTAGATATTTTATTAGAGAAAATAGAAGGATAAGTTTAGGAAGAGAGAAGAAAAACTATTAAAATCTTAAACAAAAAAAAAAAGAGAGATAAAATAAAGCACTTGAAGATGCTAAAAAAATGCTATATACCAATACAGAATGTCTGAAAGAGCAACTTCCCTAAAAAGGAATATCTATCCAAAATGTAAGTTTACAAACCCTGCTTCAAGATAAAACTACAATATAATTATCATCATGATCTATTTCAGAAATAGAGAATGACAGACAGACCAGCTCTCCCAAATATTTTGGCATAGAACATCCAAGTGATGAAAGATAGTATTTTGGTTACCACAAAAGCCAGGAAATTATTGACTTACATCACCACAAGTGACGACACAACGCATGATTATGTATAGGAAGGTTCTTGACTTGCAGAATAACCACAGAGATGTGGTGAATTCATGAAGCTTAAATTACTTTATGGAGTGAAGTTTTTTACAATTGAAGCTGGGAAGATTTATGTTAACTCGAAAGCATGCGCTTCAAACATTTTGATATGGATGAAAGAAGTATGGGAAAGAATTAAACTTTGGACACCAATTTCATCATGACTCAAGCAGACAAGCAAGCATAGAAAACCCCCAATTTGATGTTGGAAATATTTTTGTGAACATCAATTTGGTTCTGGAAAGATTGGTGACATCAAATTGGTCCTCTTACAAAATCTTGTCATTGAATGACATCAATTTGGTCTCAATAAATAGTAACTTTTGGACTAATTTGTTTTTAAAAAAATTATCATTCAATAACCAAATGGATGTAATAATCTTGTGAGAAATAAATTCATGATTAAAAACCATGACCAAAATAGAGATTTACTCTACGTAAGAATGAGTTTCACCACGCCAAGAGATTTCACAGTTCACACAGAACCTACTACTAGATAATGATAGGTTGATTTTCATGAACAGTAGGATGTAGAAATTATTTATATCCATCAAAACCCTGTCTGCATAAAATTTTGATGCAAAATAATGATTAGAAAATTATTCATAGGTAAACAAGTCCGGCTTTGCTTTAAAACAAAGACCAGTCTTTTCAATTGTTGTGTTTTTCCTTTCAACACACTTTATGTTGACTACAAAATTCTATAAAGTAGCGAATAAATAAATAACCTATCGTTATGAAGAAATTTCAACAGTAGTATACAAAGTACAAGAAAAAACATTTGGCATGATAAATTTGACACTGAAAAAATCTCATTATGCAAAAGACATTCATTACAGAAAACAAGTGTGTACCTTGATGTAGTTGTGGACATGAGTCAAACTCTCAGAAATAGTCCAATTCTTGAAGTGGCCAAGTGCTACCACAAGATGGTACAGTTTTGGTGCCAAACTCAAATCAACAGCAGTGATCTTCTCCCCAGCAACATAAGGACCCTGACAATACCTCCAACATATTAGTGCGGTTAATCAGCATTAAACAAAAGGTAAAAAAATAACAAAAAAGAAGGTTGTTGATTATAAATTTGAATATATACATGAGCCTTAAGATGTTCCTCCAAAGCATTCAGTTCAGCAACCAACGCTTGCTCTGTTCCATCATTTGCATCCTTGCTCTTCAGAAAGTTCACGAATGAGCTAAATATATTTGATCCCCTGCAAGTATGAAGAAGAACCTCCTCAATTCAAATAATATGATACAATTAGAACACACCATAAGTTGAGTACCCTATTTCCACAACCATATGTAATAATTTAATTGTACACATCCCCCAACCCAGAAAAGAAGAACCGACAAAAGAGATCATGACCAACGTCAGCATAAATAGAAGTTCAAATAAGCTTCAATGCAGAAAGTAACATTCCCTTTCTCTTAAATACCATCATCCAAGTTGGAATAGTCATCAATGAAGCAATGACACAAGACAAACCCTAGAAAATAAACACCAATAATAATATAAAAAATTGAATGCAACAGTTTGAAATAAAATTAAAATTGACCAACAAGAGTGAGCACAACAGTTTGAAATTGAATAGATATAGAGTAAACTAAAATGAGTTGAAAAAGTAAAGTTTGAAAGAAAATAAATAGAGGGGTCATACACTGAGGAAAATTGAGGAGGAGTAGCGAGAGGGGGTTGTGGGTATTTGTCATCGAGAATAGCAACAATGACATCAGAATCGGGAACCCATTTATCATCAATCTTAAGCACAGGAACCTTCCCTTCAGGATACACTTCCAAAAACCATTGGGGTTTGTTACTGACATCAATTAGGTGAGTGTTGTATTGGATTTTCTTCTCTTCCAAAGTTAATAGGACCCTTTGAGAAAATGGACCTGGAATCAAAAACAAAAAACCCAAGTTGAATAAAAGTAACCGAAAAGTAGAAACAACATTTAAGAGAGAGAGAGAGAGAGAGAGGGGCGTACAGTCTCCAAGAACATTTGGAGCACCAACGGCAGCCTTGACACAAACCTCGAGAGCCATTTGCGATGAATGAATGAAAGAATGAAATTAGATAAATATGAATTGCTGTGTTTAATCATTTGATGCCTTTACATCATATTTATAGGAATTTGCACCCCCTTCTTTTTTACTACATCCACGTCCACACCGCACTTGTATGTTTTTTTATTGCATATTTGTATATTGTTAGTATCGATACAATATATATATATATATTTCGAAATAATTAACATGTTTGAAAAAAAATTGTTTTAATACGAAATGACTTTTTTAATTTTATTTTTCAATTAATAATATTTGTATCATTTTAATGTAATATTTTTTATTAGATATTTATGACATTAATAATTAATCAATACTTAATAAATATAATTTAGTAAAATAATTCAATTATTATGAGACGAATAAAATATTAAATTTGAAAATTAAGGGTAATTTTGGAAGAAAAAAAGTTACATCAAAATGGGTATAAATCTTCAATTTAGTTTTTGAATTGCCCTCTCTTTTTGTATTGGTCTTCTCTTTACATTGATCTTTAAACTATTTAAATATATTATCACGTTACTCTAAATTGTTTTTCAATCCAACTATGTAGTTCTTCAATAAATTTTCTTGTTTTGATTTCCATCAATTGTATATTTTTGTTTATTTAGTCCTTAAACCATGATATTAAATTACTATTGTGGTTGAGGTCATTGTGATTGTAGTGTTGGGTTGTGTACACTTCTGCAATTGTAATATTATAGTGGTATCACATGACTTGATCTATAATTTTAAATTTTATCTTAAACTATGAAAATAAATAAATATAATCCATAAAAAATCATAAGAAACAATTTAGTTCATCAACTTAACAAGTGAATACAATAAATCAACTAAACTAGTACATCAACTATTTTTTTCAAGTATTTTTGTAGAGATCAACATCCATTTCACATCTTTCATTTTTGTTTCAAACATTCTTGAGTTTCCAGCTTACATGTAATTAATTTTGGTTTGTTAGTTTAATGAACTTTTCTAGTTTACATATGATTAGTTGATTAGTTTGTTTTTCGTTTTTCTACTGGTTTATTGATTTAAGCAATGTTTACTTTGTTTATTTTATTACATTATGCTTATGCACTAGTCGTAGTTTTAATCATGCGTGAATATGAAATGATAGTTGACATTGTATTGGTTTAAATGGTTCATTGATTTACATGTGCTAGTCAATTTATTTGTTTAGTTGATAAACTAAATTGTTATTATTTATGATAGTTTATAGCTATATTGATGTATATTTTCATAGTTTAATGACTAAATAGTTAAAAATGGTCAATCGACAAACATTAAAACACATAAATCAACAAATGGACTAAACAATTGAGTTGGATTCAGTAGTAGTTTTTAGACCTTTTAATATATTTTAATAGTTTAACGACTAATCTAGAAAGAGTAATAGTTCAAGGACTAAATTGATGGTTTGTTTTTCAAAATAGTGTATTCCTTTTATTATAGGTGAAAATAGGTTAGGTTAAGTTATACTTTGCAAAACCTGAATCTGACCTATTCAAAAAGATTAAAGCTTAAGCCTATCATTTAGCATATCATAGGTTTACTTTTTAAACTCGAGTTTGGCTTGGATGTAAACCTAGTATGACATGTTAGCATACTTAAAAGTCTATTTCATTTTAATATATTTGTATAAGTAATCAAACATATCTTTAAATGCTCTGGTGAGTTAATATGTCAATAAAATTAAACTTTATTCTTATATTTAAGATAACGTTTTAAAAAATCTGACTTTATATGACACCCTACTTCAATTATTTGTCAAAAACAAAATAAGGTTAATATACTTAAATTACTAAAAGTTAAATATCTAACAAAAATATCAAAATCTAAAGTAATAAAAAATATTATTTATATTTATTTAAATAGGTCAAATTGATATGTCTACAAAGTTTTTTATGTGGCTTGTAGAATGATATTTTTAACTAAATACACATTTTTAGAAGTATTATCCTTGTCTGCATAAGAGTATTAGCCCCTAATGTCAAACTCAACTAATGAACATCAATAATATTATTAGGTTAAACATTTTCACCCCTAATTCGAATCTGAGACCTTGTGTCTAATAGTTGTGCGTGTAAATCTTAGATAATGTTTGATACTCCAACTTTATAAAAAGTATATAAAATTATTAAAATGAAATAAATAGTCATTTTGATTTTGGTGTGTTTCAAAATCACTAGAACATTTATCTCATTAGAGTGTTTCGACTGCTTTTTAGAGATGACAACGCAATTTGCACATGTGGGTACCCATTTAAACCTGTCATGATTGGTAGGAAAACATGTTTTGATTGGACACGAGTGTGGATATGAATTTTCTCTGAAATTAAATTCAGGGGCAAGGACGAGTTTGAGGGTGTTGATTTTCCTCACCTCGAACTCGCTCCATTAGTAATATTATTACTATTTTTAAATTTTATATACATATACATATTTAGTATATTTAACATTTTAAAAATATTAAAAATTATAATTTCTTTTATATAAAAAACATAATTTTAATATGATTTTATATTGTATAATAATAATAATTTTATTATAATAATTATAATAATATGATTTTTAAATTTATTATTTTTGTATATATAAATGAGTATAGGTGTAGGGTTGAGAAACACACATAAACGACGATTTAAATTTAAATTTTACAACTGATAAAAAAAAAAAGAAAATGGATGGAGATTTTTTCTAACTAATGAGACGCAGAGCAAAACCTAACTCGTTGCCATGCATAGTGTTCTCACCTCCACACTTTATTTTGAAAGGGGATTCTCAATATTTTCTGTCGACACTGCACATTTTTCACGCCTGTACGCTATACGCCAAAAACATTATAAAAGGTTATCGTTTTAAATGGCAGACTGCTAGTGATGTACAAAAAAAAAAAAAACGTTTGTTTGGATTATTTTCTATAAATAAACAAAAAGTATTGAATAATATTTCCCAGCCCATGGTCCACACGATCACAATAGAATTTGTTAAGATTTGTAAACGTGAATGGTTGGGGATATCTAAACGTGGTTGGTGTTTTTTTTTTTTTGGTTTACATGACACAAGAAAACGGAATTATTTTAGAGTAAAAAACTACAAATTATATTTTAGCTTATAATTTTTTTAATTCATATAAAATTTTTCTTCAATTTGTTGCCTCCAATATTTTATCGTCTTAATTCTTAGTCCCAACTTTGTCATTAACTTATGAGTATTCTTTGAATTTTTAAAATATTTTTTGCAGTCAAATGTATAACATTATAAAAAATCTCCTCACAAAAAAATAATATTTTTTAATAATAAATAAATTAAATATAATTTTTTAAGCCTATAAAATTATAAAAATCAATAAGAGATACATTTATTATGTCCAAAAAATAACTTCAAAAAATCATTTAAAAAATCAAAGGAGATATATACCAAATAACAAAAAAATGAAAAATTTTGAGGTCTAAATATTTTGTGTGAAGACTAATAACAAAATATTAAAATTTGATAGGAACTAAAAACTTAATCAATTCTATATTTAATCTTTTTAATAGCAACAAGAAAACAAGAAAAACAATCCACATAATCATTTTTAATCAACAAAAAGATATTTATTAATTCAAATTGATAAAGTAAATCGATGACAACACAATTTCAAGGCTGTTAATAATTGAAAATGATGAAACTTTTTACAAATTCGCAATATCTATGTTATTGCCTGCAAATATTTTGACATAATCAAAGTAACTATAATATATATGTTTTCGGATATATAACGTTGACAACTAAATCATTGATTGAATTTCTAATGAATCAAATTTATCTGAACTACGAATATTTTGCAAAATAGGAAATAAAAAAATACCACATCAAGACGGCGAACAACGCATGCTAACGAAGAACTCAAGAAAAATGGAAGAAAAAAAATCAAATTTAAATGAAAACACTTATTTAATATAAAAGATTAAGAAGAAAAACAATACAAACGTTAGAAAAAAATGAACGAAGAACAAAAGAAAAACAAAATAGATAACTATTCTCCTTGTATCCTCACGTTCAAAATAAACAAAATAGATAACAAAATAGTTTTCAAACAAAACACATTTTACAGTGGGCATGAGATTAAGATACTCACCTCTTGATACATGGTTTCGACAGACGAATAGTTATTTTTTAAAGTGATGACTTCTTGATCTTCTTCATTTTCATCGTTGTCATATTCTACAATAATATTAACTATATTATAAATTGTAATATAAATCAGTTTAATTTTAATTTGTTATCTTAGACTTAAAAACCTTACTTACAAAAACTATGCAACCAATTTAGTGTGCACAAAAGAGTTTGCACTGTATCATTATTTAAAGAATTTCTATAGTTGTACAAAAATCGATATTTTATTTTTACAGTTTTGCATTGTTTTTATCTTGTAAAAGAAAAAAGTTTTGTTATTTTAGTTGACACATTTGTTTATTTTTGTTTTCATACGAAATTTAGATCGAATAAATAAAATAACTAATTTATCATCCCTAAAATAATATATTTATTCGACTTTAAATAATGAATTTATTAACATTTAATATTGATTAGTGTTTTGTTTATACCATGAAACTATCTTTTTAAAATAGATAGTTTTAAATCTTGATCGTTAAATATGAAATCAAACAGTACAAAATACACAATAATAAAGTCATTTTAATATAATCTCAATTGTTTAGTCAAGATCGATCATTTGAAATAAAAATTTGCCTGACATGATTATTGCACCAAATTAAAATTCCTAAAAATGCTTATGTGTTTAGATTGTGAAATAGATTCTCTATTGTAACTTGTAACTGGGTGTCGCACTTGCAACTTTAAATCATCTGAATTTAATTACTCCATGAGATCAATTAAACCTAATTTAATGTATAAATCATGGAAATTTTTTGATTTTAAATCAATGACAGAGATTTATTAGTGTGTATAACTCCATGATTATACCACTACAATGAACCTGGATATTTTATATTGTCCAAGTTCCACCAAATGTTCAGATCAGCTCATATTTTAATCTTTTGAAAAGGCAATTTTGCTTTTGAGAAAGAAAAAAAAAACTTTTGCAAAGGCAAGGCATTACTGAGTGTGACCTCCTTTTGGCGTTTTCTATTTCTTTAGGTTGGACCATACTACTTTAATTCGCATTATATTTGCGTCAACATCATATAAATGAACATGTGTGATTTGGACAGTTGCTAATCTAAACATTCAAATATTCAACGATCAAGATTTTATACTGGCAACCTGTTGATAGATGTAGTAATACTTTCAACCTGTTGAATAAGTATTGATGTTCATAACGAAATTCTATAAAGCAAATGTTAATAAGTGTAGTGAAGATACATGTTAGTGATCTAAATATAAAATAAAATATTGAATTTTATAATTATAATTTACCTTAAATTGATATTTTTTTGTATTGTTTATAAAATTCTATTTGAATTTTTAAGTGTAATAATTATTTTTTAATAACATGTCTTTAATGAATTTACTTTTTTTCTCTACAACTAACAATATATATAAATATAATAAAAACATTAATTATTTGCACTCTTGATAGATGAATTGTAAAAATAATATTTAAATCAAATATTACTGTCAACTTTATTAATTCTCGTTATTTGATCAATGAAATCTTATTCATAAAAATGAATATAATATTTTATTTTATTTATCAAAAAATATTTGTTCCAGAATAGGATCCTCTTCATTGAACATTTACTCGAAATTAGTACTAAGAAATTGAAAAAAAAATTCAGAACAGAAAGTTCAAATTTTATGAAACATATCTATTTTTTGAAAAACATTTTTTCAGTTTTTCAAAAAAATGAGTAGTTTAAGTAAAATGTAGGGGCAGGAATATAATTTGGAGGATATGGGTAAAATTTTGTCTGTTTAAGCAGCACGATTTCAGTAAAGTTGGACTTACTTAGGAAGACTCTAGTTGGTTTAACGTAATTGGACCAAATAATTTAGAAGCCCAATATAAAAAACAAAAATCCAGTCCAATATTAAAAGACAAAAATAAAAAAAAAAAAAACTATGTGGCTAGCAAGCGTGGTTGAGTTCATTCATCTTCTTCAGTCTCAAGTCTGAACACACTAAACCCAGGATGGCGTGTTTCACGGCTGCTGAGCTGGCATCCAGTTTCTTCGGTACTGCTTATCGCAATCCAAAACACTTGACTCTTCTTTGCACCAACAACAACACAAGAATAATAACAACAGCAACAAGAAAAACTCATTTCCAACCGTTAAACTCATCTTCATTTTCTAGAATATTCCGCAACAGTAGCATTAACAAATTCTCTCGCCGCTTCAACGTCGCTTCATCCACGTCATCCCCGCCTCAAACCAATGACTCCGACGCAGTCTCCACCGTTATTCCACCTGATAACCGCATTCCTGCCACTATCATCACCGGTTTTCTTGGTTCCGGCAAGGTAACCTATCTTCTCTCATTTTTCTTATCCATTTTAATTGAAAAATTTCACAGTTTATACGCTGAACTTCATTTTGACTTGGAATTGAACAGACAACGCTGTTAAATCATATTCTGACCGCGGAGCATGGAAAGCGAATTGCGGTTATTGAGAATGAGGTATGTTGCGTAGTGGAATTTTCACTATAGACATGAATTTGAATATGTATATGTATATGATTATGATTATGATTATGATTATTTCTGTGTTAATGTCTTGATTTCTGTATCATTGTAGTTCGGTGAAATTGATATTGATGGTTCTTTGGTTGCGGCGAAAACGGCCGGCGCTGAAGATATTATGTTGTTGAACAATGGGTGCCTTTGCTGTACTGTGAGGGGTGATCTTGTTAGAATGATTTCTGAATTAGTCACTTCCAAGAAAGGGAAATTTGACCATATTGTTATAGAGACTACTGGTAACTAAAGCAACTTCAAAAAAAAAAAAATCATTGATAATCTGATATAGATGACAATTGGGAAATGGACCTGTTTATTCGGCATGTACCTTATGTGATTTGATTCATTGCTTGTATTTCTACAGGTTTGGCGAATCCAGCACCGATAATTCAGACCTTTTATGCAGAGGATAATATTTTTAATGAAGTCAAGCTGGATGGTGTTGTCACTTTGGTTGATGCGAAACATGCTGGTTTACATCTTGACGAGGTTAAGCCAAAAGGTGTTGTCAATGAGGCAGTAGAACAGATTGCATATGCTGATCGAATCATTGTAAACAAGGTATTGACCGATTTATTCTTATTGAAGAATGGCTTTAAGTTTTGAGTTGATGGAAATATTGGATTTTGAGAAAATGGCCGATCAGTTTTGATTTGGTAACTAGCTAACCAAGTAGTGTGTAGTATGGTTATATTGTAATACGGCCGACCTGGTCCTTCCATATATCGAATTCGGAAATTTTCTTAAAATTCTACTTTCCATGTTATGGGATGAAATGGATACTTTCTTTGTGACATTTGGATAAACTTCTCGTAAAACACTTATGGAGAAAGGTATTAAAAAAATCTTACAATGATTACGAGTTTTCAAATAAGGCATTGACTAATGCCAGATAGTGGAGTGTAGTAGCCTACCACAAAATGCTATAATGGGATAGCTGCATGGCCGTTATCTGAAACTTTTATACAAATAGAATTTATACTTACAATAGTTTCTCAACAATTAGTTATGGCTGATGCGAGGAGGGTGAAAAATGACATCAGGAGTGAGATAGAATGAGAGAGATGCCGTAATAATGTTTTGGTGTTTTTTAATTGCAAAAGTTTCAAAATACCTCAACCACAAAGCCCCAACATTTAAATCGTAAGGGCTTTTATGGAATTTCCCATCTCATTCTGAGATGCGGCACCATCTTGCCGCGACAATTATTGTTTCAGCTGCTATAGCATCTGCTGCAGTCACTACACCAAACTGTGCTCCACTCTGCTGCAATAGTATGCTATTGACTACACTATATTGCAATCTCGTCGGCCTGGCCCTTGTACACATTCGACTCAAATTACCTTTGAAACTAATCTGTATTGTGCGCAGAATGGAGTGAAATGAATAATTTCTTTGCGCAAGATATAATTGGCTTCGAAACTATTTGCATAAACTTCTTAGGAGAAATGCGAAAAGAATCTTACAATAATTGAGTTTTTTTTTTTTTTTAAAAAAGAAGCTTCTCATACGAGTCGAAATCAATTCTTGCACTGAAAAAATCTCTTATTTAACTTCTCCATGAACATCTATAAGCTTTTAAGGATTTTCCTGCAAGTAATAGCCATAACCTTATTTTACTGAGAATTTTCTCTAACCTAGATGCTAATACAACGTGGGTCTAATACTCTTGTCTATCTTTTTTTGATCAATTAATTATAATTTTGTTTTGATCAATAATACTCTTGTCTATCTTGCACCAGACTGACCTTGTTGGTGAATCAGACATCGCTTCTTTGGTCCAGCGCATTAGGGTTAGTGTCTTTCTCTCCTTTTTTCTTTCAATTCTTTATTTTGGAAACACCCAACTAATGTTACTGATTTATTTATTTCAGAAAATAAACAGCTTGGCCAATTTAAAGCGGACAGAGTATGGAAAGGTGAACTTGGATTACGTTCTTGGCATTGGGGGCTTTGATTTGGAGAGGTACCTTTTTTTCTTGTTTCCTTCTTTTTCATTTGTTTAAGAAAAAGGAAAATTTTAATGTAGGTTTACTTGTTCCCTGCACTATGAGTTTTGTTTTAATCGCATATCAAACATGGCATCCTGCTAGGTTGTACAAGGGGGATATGCATACAATCAAATGTGGGCAATTGCCCCCCACCAAATAATTTTCCCAATAGCAATACTAATAGATTATTCCCCATATAGAAAGATCGGGATTGCCTTGCCCCCATAACTTCTCTCAGTTTTTCCCACTCTCACTATTTTTCTTGTATCTTCTGTCCTAATAAACATCCTACGACATGCATCATTTTTACTTTATTTAATTGAATGCCACATCAATCAGAGAAGTTCATATCGAAGAAGGTCTATTATTTTCTATTGTATTTTCTTACAAAACAAATTAGAATAGTTAAATTTTTTTTACCGACAGATTAGTCATACTATAAAGTAAAATTTTATAATCGGTAACTTTTTAACTATCAAACATAAAATAAATTGTCTTTTTTCCTATTTTATTTTTAGTTTTTCATATTTATTATTCCCGATTTATTTTCTTCACCTCTTTTGAGCAATTACTTTCTTCTTCTAGTTATACATGAAACAAATATTTAAATTATTTATTGCTAATGCAAAGTTTTTGTATTTTTTTTAGTAAATTGAAAAAATTGTAACAATTCATGCCATAATAATGTGAATTGAATGGTAGATATGTAAATTCTTTTCAATAAAATTTTCATACAAGAGTTAGATAGTCTCTTTTTTCTATATGATCATTCTTTTACTCATTCAACACAAATGGGATTTTTTTTTTCATTTCTATCCATTCAAGTAGTTCATCTGCTCTATCTACATTTTTTTCCTCTGTTTATTAAGGAAAGAGTTATCTCTATTTCTTGCCCCCATTAGACAAAATGTTTGGATCTGCCTCTTACAAGTGTACATATACTGAAATCATTCTCATTTCCTACCATTTATCTTTAAGAACTTTTGGGGTCTTCATCATCCTAGTGTATCTATTTTTTTAGTTATTATCTTAATTTTATAACTCATTCTTCTATTTATGTGTTTAGTTTTTATCTAATGCATAAGTAGTACTCACATTTTTTACCATTGTCAAATGCCTTGCTTTGGTGCCATGTAATTCATAACCTTGTGTGGATATTTTGATATTTCTTTTCCGGTTAATATCATCTTGTTATGCTTTTACTGTCCAAGCCTGAGTATATTATTTATGTATGTCTTCTTGATCTTTTTAAGGATTGAGAGCGCCGTTAATGATGAAGGATCAAAAGAAGAAGATCATGCCCATAGCCATGACCACGACCACGACCACGAACATCATCACCATGATCATCACCACCATCAGCATGATGATTCACATGACCACAAGCATGGTACCTATAAATTTTTGTGTGTTAACAATGTATCTGTTGCACGTTGTTCTTGTCTGTAATACTGTTCAAGTTGCAATGTACGTATTTTTTATTTTTTTATGAGATTTGTTAATTAAGTTTAACTTGCTGAACTACACATTTTATTTGGATGCCTAGAGATCTATATAATTTTTTCCTTCTAATTTTAGACTTTTAGTATTTGGATGGTGGCCAGCATTTTTTACCTATTTGGTTCCAATTCAATACTTTCTCAATTTATAAAGACAGCTTATAGAATATAATTAATTTTACCGTATAGTTTTGCTATGAAGTGAGGATTACTTATTGTTTTATATGCAGATCACCACTCTCATGATCATAGTCATGACCCTGGTGTTTCGTCTGTGAGCATTGTTTGTGAAGGAAACTTAGACCTTGAGAAGGTTAGTACATGCATTTATCTGCTTAAAACCAAGTTCATTAGTATCTCTTTTCCATTTGGATGCTTGAGCGAATGCCTTTATTTTAGATGTTAATGTACATATCAAACTCATTGTTGGCATTTATGTACTGGAAGGGTAACTAAACATTTTTCTTCAGGCTAACATGTGGCTTGGTACCTTATTGATGGAACGTAGTGAAGATATTTATAGGATGAAAGGTCTTCTATCTGTTCAAGGAATGGATGAGAGATTTGTCTTTCAGGTGATTTTAAATTCAGTTTTATGCTATTTATTGTTGTTTTCAAGCAAGCGGATACGTTTTCTCCATCTCTTCTCACCATTCCTGGTTGCCTACACCCAACTTTCTTTCACTGTTATCATTGACTATATATTCAGTTTCGGCCAAAATTAAGCATATAGCTTTTTCTGTAACAGGGAGTTCATGACATATTTCAAGGTTCACCGGAAAGGTTGTGGGGGCCAGATGAACCAAGGACAAACAAAATTGTTTTCATTGGAAAAAACTTGGAAGCTGAGGAATTGGAAAAGGGGTTCAAGGCCTGTTTACTTTGATTATTTTTTCCTTTTTTTGACACAAATTTACTGTGATTCTAAGAAGTTCATTAATGTGCCTTAATCCTTTATTCTTTCGGATGTTGCATGCCCAAAATGAGTTTTGTCTGTATACGATATAGAACTATGGACCTGCTTACCATATGAATAGTGGAAAATTTTCCATTTAATATACCTTTGTTCTTTAACGAGGGTTCAATCTCATCCCTGAAATCGTGAGTGCATTATTTTAGGGTGTATGCGATCACAATAACGAAAATACCGAAAATCCATTGATTTACACTTTTTCTATATTTAGCTTGTCCTTGTTAGTATTTGCCAAAATATAATTCCGGACGAAGATCGATTGAAAAATCTTAGATAGTTTAAATATGTTCATACTGAAAATGTGTTGCAAGAAAAAGAGGGAAAATGTAACAACTCATTTTTATCAAAAGTGGCCGCTAGTTACTCAAAATTACAAAACATCAAATGCGAAATGTCATGAATGTCTGATGAGAAAATCACTAGATATTAGTGATTAAGGTAGATATTAAAATTGAGGATGGTGTCGGCTCCATCTATGGTGTGTTGGTCCTCCTTCAGCAGTGTCTCAAAGCGTATCCCCCATGCATTCTCATACTTACCACTCCCACCAATCACTATAACCTCAGTTTTTCGTGATGCTGTCCTATGAACACCGAACAAGCTTATACTGTCTTACACGCCATCGTGATCATCATTGCCATGCAACAACACTGTCATCACAACGCTCTGGCTAGTACCATCCAACGAGCTAGCCATGTAAAACCCTTGTGCTCTACCCACCACACTTGAATCCAACTCGTGCCCTTCAGTCAACTGGTTATCAATCACTGTCACAAATCCAAACATCAGCTCTTGAACTGTAAACACTACCGGAAGGTTCCCTTCTAAAACAAAAGACTGGTTCTCACCGCCTGGCGGTGACAATGTTGTTGGTACCTCGATTTTGGAACACTGTGGAGGATGATTGACTGTTACCGAGGCCTGCAACGAATGGTAAGTTGTTGTTTGTGATGATGCCATTTAGTTTGGGATTGACTAAATAGATTCCACCTGTGATTGGGAAGATGTTGTTGTTGTGCTTGGAGAATGGTAAGCCTGTTACATCACTGTTTACTACTATTCCTGTTACAGTTCTTGCTAATGGGTGTGACCCGCCAAGGATATGATGCATGAAGAATGATAGTGATGGTTTCTTTGCCACTGGTGACTGGTGAGACTGAGATATTATCTGCTGCAGGGGCTTCAATTTCTGGTACGAGTGGGTCAACATTTGCTTCTTCATTATAACACCATCTTCTCAATGCTGCACATAGCTTATTTTTTCTTTTTACTCTTCTTTGTTGCATAATTAGGTGTATATTTGGTTTCGCTTTTGCATGGGGTAAACTTCATTTTAGAAGTATAGAATTGTTGATTTTGATATGTTTCGATGAGTTTGAGTGAATTTGATTTTGTCTATAGAGTTTATTTCTAACTTGAAGTTGAAATTTGTGGGATTTCATCTCTCTCTGCAACATGAAACATGGAAGTATCTGATAAGCTCAAAGCAATAAGAATTAAGAACAGTTCTAGTAAACTAATTTGACTGCTCATGAAGATAATAATATATAGAAGAACGTATAGTTTGTTGAGCATATTTCAGTAAAATTAAAGCCAAAATCCAATTCATATTGAGTACAATTTCAACACTATAGAGAAAATCAGAAACACAAGCTGAACAGATGATTTTTAAACATATACTACTAACTAAAATACACATCAAACAGAAGAAATTTAGAACTTGTAACTTTTCCTTCTATTGTACTAGATCCTATTTTGTCCACAACCTTAACAACAGCATAACCATTTGCACCATAGTACTTTCCAGTGCCTCCAATAACAGCAACGTGTGACTCAAAAACATCACACCTATGCACACCAAAAATTCTAAGCCCGTCTTCATACTCGCCCTTCAAAAAACTCGCCGTCATAGCAACCATATAACTGTTTCCACCCTCTGAGCTAGCTACATACACCCCTTGTCCTTTTCCAATTTTCTTTAGTTCATCTCCATCACTTTCAAGTACTAGTTCCTCATCTATTGATGTTAATGATCCAAATTCCAGTTCTTGAAGTGCTGCTCTAGTAGGAAAAGAGAAACCTATGTTAGAAAGATCAAGTGTTTGAGTTGAAGATGATGATGTTGTGGTTGTCATTGTTTGAGTTGATTGTGGTATTGGAATCCCTTTACTAGGAGGAAAAATTCCTAGAGGTTTTGGAAATGGTAATTGACTAGTTACCTTAGCAGTGACAGGTTTCTCTGAATTATTAGTTTGCGTACCATTGAGGATATGTCTCATTAAAAATGTTATTCTGTGATGGCCATGGTAGTGATCAGGGGTTGGAATATTGCTAAGAGTTCTAGCTGAGGAAGATTTGTTTATGGTTGTCATAAAAAAAAGTAACATGACAATTGCTAGAAGAGAAGGGAGATTGGCCATAGTTGCATAGCTTCTATTGTGATTAGTTTGCTTGGGATTGTTTTATATAATCATTATTAGGCTTCAACTAAGTGTAGTGGTTAGGATTACCTATGATCAAATATCAAATGGTTAAAAATACTGAAATGATGACTCTTAGGTTAGGTTGTGGTTGAATGGAACAAACTCACCTGATACATGATTCAAAAGTTTTTCATAATGCTTTTGATGGTGGTGGTGATGCCAAGAAAATAATATTTATTTACTATAATAAATATATTTATAAATAAATTGCTGGCCTTCACTATATAGGGTAAACCGAACAAAAATAATAAAATTAGAATCAAATTGTTGAGTGGTTAAACAAGAGAAACTAAAAATTCTGAATAAAAAAATAGAGACCAAAATCATACACCACTCAATAGAAAGACTAAAACTCAAATATATAAGAGTTGCACATACTTTTTTTTACAAACATAAGAGTTATACTTGGTTCCCTAACAAACAATTAAAATTAGACAATTTTTATTAGATTTTGGAGTGCTTGTGTTACTAAAATTTCTCATTCATTCTTTACTTGCTAAATTGCTTTTGAACACAAGCTCAAGTTAATAAAAAATAACAACAATATTAAAATTTAAATTTAAAGTGAAACACCAATTCGTATATCGAATTTTGAAAACTCATTCTCGTGAAAATTGGAGAATCAAGACAAAAATAAATAAATTACTGCAATTTTAATTATTTTATTATAAAAAATGTAGGATGAAACAATTTAAACGGTCTCAAATGGTGAATTGTTAAAGATAGTCTTATAAATGCAGTTCAATTGATAATCGCCGAAAAATTAAAATTCAGGAATTTGAGTCGAACTCGAACTCGAATTTCTCTTTTTTTTTACATTTAAGGTGTGCAGGTCTAGTCAAATGAAATATTTGATAACAAAAAATACTAGTCAAATGAAATATTTTTGTGAATTATAATTATTTTTGACATAATTTTATGGATTGTAACTAGATGTGGAGTTATTTGTGGTAAATATTTAATAATTTGAGATACTAGAATGAAACAATGTATTCTTTTTACTAAAAAATAATGTGTAATTAATGAGATTTTTAATTTGAAAAAGAAAACAAATGAGCAACGGGTACAAACAAAAATCACTTAAGTTTTGAATATATAACTGAATTGGTAATTAACCGTTGAATATAAAATTTGAAAATGAATTTAAAATGCATAAATAGTTACTTAAAAGTTGTATATTATCATCTTTAAATTTAAATTTTTCAAGTTAAAAAATTTTAATTGAGTAAAAGAAAATTTTAATCTATCTTCCTCTTTATAAACTTCTTCAATAGAAATAAGTAGATATTTTCTATATCTTTTTATCAGGGTAGTTCTATTAATAAAATTTCATAGTAAGAAGATTTTACCTAATAAAGATAGATGGGCAAATATTTTTTTTATGAATGATAGATCGACAATTCAATTCACTTAAAAAAAGATGCCACTTTAAATTTATTAATGTATTGGGTGATTTTACGATTTTGTAAATTTAAGAGATTAAATACATTCCTTAATATGAACTAAAAAATATGCTAATAAGCAAATATAAAAATGAAAAAAGAAATTATCTACACTATAAAAAATAATATCGAATTGTGATATCATTTCTTCCTTTCAGTTTTACATTTATTTAAATTATTTTATCTAAAATTTTATGTTTCCTTAACAATTAAATAATTATTTTTTTTTAAATTATATAAAATTCTACAATAACTAATATTATTTTTATCCATGATAAAATCCTAGTAATGATAACAAGAAGCAAGCAAGATAAAATAGGGTTTATGTTCGTCGTTCATCGTTCCCGCTTCGGTCGCTAACACGGTTAAGAACAAATAAAAGAGTCTTAAATTCAAGAAACAAGAAATAAACACAAAACCCTAAAACCCTAAAACCCATTTCTTGTTTTGCTTCATCTAACTCTCTACTCATAAACTATGTATCTCTACAATCTCACTCTTCAGCGACCCACCGGCATCGTCTGTGCCATCAATGGCAACTTCTCCGGAGGCAAGGGTCAAGAAATTGTCGTCGCTAGAGGGAAAGTTCTCGATCTCCTTCGCCCCGACGACAACGGTCGCATTCAAACCATTCTTTCCGTCGAAGTCTTCGGTGCCATTAGGTCATTAGCTCAGTTCCGTCTCACCGGTGCTCAAAAGGATTTCATTGTCGTCGGTTCCGATTCAGGTAGAATCGTTATCCTCGACTATAACAAAGAGAAAAACGTCTTTGACAAAATTCATCAAGAAACTTTTGGTAAATCCGGTTGCAGAAGAATCGTTCCAGGTCAGTATATTGCTGTAGATCCCAAAGGTAGAGCTGTTATGGTTGGTGCTTGTGAGAAACAAAAACTTGTCTATGTTTTGAATAGAGATACTGCTGCTAGGTTAACTATTTCTTCACCTTTAGAGGCTCATAAGTCACACACTCTTGTTTATTCCATTTGTGGTGTTGATTGTGGTTTTGAGAATCCTATTTTCGCTGCTATTGAGTTGGATTATTCTGAGGCTGATCAGGATTCTACTGGTATGGCTGCTTCTGAAGCTCAAAAACATTTGACATTTTATGAGCTTGATTTAGGTCTTAATCATGTTTCTAGAAAGTGGTCTGATCAGATTGATAATGGTGCTAATTTGCTTGTTACTGTTCCTGGTGGTGCGGATGGACCAAGTGGGGTTCTTGTTTGTGCTGAAAATTTTGTTATTTATAAGAATCAGGGACATCAAGATCTTAGGGCTGTGATTCCGAGACGTGCTGATTTGCCTTCTGAGCGTGGTGTTCTCATTGTATCGGCTGCTATGCATAAACTGAAGAACATGTTTTTCTTCCTTCTGCAGACTGAGTATGGTGATATTTTTAAGGTAACATTGGAACATGAGAATGACCGTGTCAAGGAATTGAAGATTAAGTATTTTGATACCATTCCTGCTACTGCTTCGATGTGCGTGCTCAAGTCAGGGTTCTTGTTTGCGGCGTCTGAGTTTGGAAATCATGGTCTGTATCAGTTTAAGGGAATAGGGGATGATGATGATGTGGAGGCCTCGTCTTCGAGGCTGATGGAAACTGACGAGGGTTTTCAGCCTGTGTTTTTCCAGCCTAGGAAACTGAAAAACCTTGTTAGGATTGACAACGTTGAGAGTTTGATGCCAATTATGGATATGAAGGTCAGTAATCTGTTTGAAGAGGAGACTCCTCAAATTTTTACTCTTTGTGGGCGTGGACCTCGATCTTCTCTGAGGATCTTGAGAACAGGTTTGGCGGTCAGTGAGATGGCAGTTTCCAAGCTTCCTGGTATACCTAGTGCTGTTTGGACTGTGAAAAAGAATGTTATTGATGAGTTTGACGCCTATATTGTTGTGTCGTTCACTAATGCCACACTTGTGCTTTCCATTGGTGAGACAGTTGAAGAAGTCAGTGACAGTGGGTTTCTGGACACTACTCCCTCTCTTGCTGTTTCTTTGATAGGTGATGATTCTCTCATGCAGGTTCATCCAAATGGTATTAGGCATATTAGGGAGGATGGCCGTATTAATGAGTGGAGAACTCCTGGAAAGAGGACAATTGCCAAAGTTGGGTCAAATAGACTTCAGGTGGTTATTGCTCTAAATGGAGGGGAGCTTATATATTTTGAAGTGGATGTAACTGGTCAGCTGATGGAGGTCGAGAAACATGAAATGTCTGGCGACGTTGCTTGTTTGGACATTGCTCCAGTGCCCGAAGGCAGACAAAGAGCCCGTTTTCTTGCAGTTGGCTCATATGACAAGACAATCCGAATCTTATCACTGGATCCCGATGATTGTATGCAGACTCTAGGTATACAAAGTCTTTCTTCAGCTCCAGAATCTCTTCTTTTCCTTGAAGTTCAAGCATCTGTTGGTGGTGAGGATGGCGCAGATCATCCTGCTAGTCTTTTCCTGAATGCTGGTTTGCAGAATGGTGTCTTGTCTAGAACTGTGGTGGATATGGTCACAGGTCTGCTTTCCGATACCCGTTCCCGATTCTTAGGATTGAGAGCCCCTAAGCTGTTTCCTATTATTGTAAGAGGCAAGCGTGCTATGCTCTGCTTGTCAAGTCGCCCTTGGCTCGGTTATATTCACCAAGGACACTTCCTTTTAACACCCCTTTCATATGAAACCCTTGAATACGCTGCGTCATTTTCATCAGACCAATGTGTGGAAGGTGTAGTTGCTGTTGCCGGTGAGGCTTTGAGAATTTTTACCATTGAAAGATTAGGAGAAACATTTAATGAGACAGTTATTCCACTTAGATACACGCCTAGGAAATTTGTGCTGCAACCCAAACGGAAACTTTTGGTGGTGATTGAGAGTGATCAAGGAGCATTTACTGCAGAAGAGCGTGAAGCTGCAAGGAAAGAGTGTTTTGAGGCTGCTCAAGCTGGAGAAAATGGGACAGGAAGTGCAGACCAAATGGAGAATGGCGGGGACGACGAGGATAAAGATGATCCCCTCTCTGACGAGCATTATGGCTATCCAAAAGCTGAATCAGATAAGTGGGCATCGTGCATCAGAGTTCTTGATCCAAGGACAGGAAATACAACCTGTCTTTTGGAGCTTCAGGAGAATGAAGCTGCATTCAGCGTATGCTCAGTAAATTTTCATGATAAAGAATACGGAACTCTTTTAGCTGTTGGCACAGCAAAGGGACTGCAATTTACTCCTAAAAAGAGTTTAATTGCTGGGTTTATTCATATATATAGGTTTCTAGAGGATGGAAAGTCTCTTGAACTTCTTCACAAAACTCAGGTTGACTGTGTTCCTCTTGCTCTAAGTCAGTTTCAGGGAAGATTACTTGCAGGAATAGGGCCTGTTCTCAGGCTATACGATCTGGGGAAAAAAAAATTATTAAGAAAGTGTGAGAATAAGCTGTTCCCCAGCACAATTGTTTCTATTCATACCTACCGTGATCGAATTTATGTCGGTGACATCCAAGAGGTATGTTTCTATTCAATGTTTATCTCTATTTGTTGAATATTTGAATGTTTGAATTAGGCATTCTAACAATGACTTTTCGTTATGACTACTGGCATTTTCTGTTAGCATTTGATATTGCATTAGCTCTAACATTTATTTGTCGTTGTTTGCAAATCAGAGTGTTAATATTTTATTTTTTACTAAATAGGTTTTTGTTAGAGCAGCAGAACGAATTGTTCTATTTTTGAAAATTTGACAGCATGCACTTATTCACAGATTCTTTTACGCTACTGCTATCTGATATCTGTTTCACTGATAAGATTTTCGTCTGATTGTGTTGTGTATTCTCTCCAGTCTTTCCATTACTGCAAGTATAGACGGGATGAAAACCAACTTTACATATTTGCTGATGACTGCGTTCCAAGATGGCTTACTGCATCATACCACATAGATTTTGACACCATGGCAGGTGCGGACAAGTTTGGAAATATCTATTTTGTGCGGTTGTCGCAAGATGTATCTGATGAGATAGAAGAAGATCCTACTGGTGGGAGGATCAAGTGGGAGCAGGGGAAGCTGAATGGAGCTCCCAATAAGGTGGAAGAAATTGTACAATTTCATGTTGGCGATTTGATCACATGCCTACAAAAGGCCTCTCTTATACCAGGTGGTGGAGAGTGCATTTTATATGGAACAGCTATGGGAAGTATTGGGGCATTACATGCTTTTACTTCACGAGATGATGTTGATTTCTTTTCTCATTTGGAGATGCATATGAGGCAGGATAATCCACCTTTGTGTGGAAGAGACCACATGGCTTATAGATCTGCCTATTTTCCTGTTAAGGTATATCTAATCTATATTATGCTGTTGATTCTTTCTGCTATTACTATGTACTGTTTGCCATCTATACTGAACAAAAAAATTTCTGTTATATATTCATGGTTGGATCCGCCTAGGACTTTTGATACAACTCGTCCTTACGTTGAATTTTGTTCATTAGTGTATTTTAACCATAGCATAAATTTTTTGACAAACTAAAGTCCTGCATATTTGTGTAGGATGTTATTGATGGGGACCTATGTGAGCAATACCCAACATTGCCAATGGATTTGCAGAGAAAAATTGCTGATGAATTGGACAGGACCCCTGGAGAAATACTGAAGAAACTCGAAGAAGTACGGAATAAGATTATTTAAGAAATGATCATTAGAGAGGTATTATCCCCTATTTCTATTATTTTACTGTCTATAGTACTATTACAATTAATAGGAAAGTAAACAATACTTATAGATGCAATTTTATATCTGTGCGACAGAACTTCAATGACCAACAAAATCATTTTTGAACAATGTTAAAATTCTGCACTAGCCAAATGTTGATATGGTCTGGTATTCGTCACAGAGCATTTCAAATTGCTTATGGGTAGCAAGAAAAGCCAAGAATTTTGATTTGACAAATGCTTTATAATGCGATTTTGTATTTCGTGCAGGTGTTGTCGGAATCTTGTTATTTGAGTGGGTCGTTTGCTGGTAGTTAGTCGCTAACAAAGTGAAGAAGGCACTTGTTTCTCATTCATACGGGAAGGTGGAAGCTGTGATTTTATTGTCCTATTTATTTATGACTCTCTACTCTGTAACTGCAGTGCGTATTGTTGAATTGAAGTGAAACCCATAAGCCGCAGTTTGGCAATTTATGCTGTAATTAATGATTTAATTAAACTGTTATCATGATTTGTGGATGTGATAACTCAACAACCCATCTCTCAAAATCTAATCCCAGCACGCAGTCTCAGCGTTCTTTGAATATCACCACCACCCACCTTTAGTCCTTTTTCATTGACTAACAATAGATTCTTTTGACGTAAATACTAGTTATAATATAACAGTTTTTCATAATTAGACACAAGTTAGTCTACCAATTTAATAACAAGTTGAAAACTTAACTAATTGTTTTCAGTCATTCGTCACTGCATAAATGAAATAAATGTTTGTGGAAAATTTCCACATTTCACCGTTGATATATGGCTGAGAAATAGATTGTGGGTTGGTATTGATTGATTGATCGGTATTCTTTTTGAATGGATTGCAATGTATAATTGTGGGTTGGTATTTCTTACGGTTCACAAAAGTTTGTTTTTCAGACGCAAAAGTAATTAACATATACAATACAAGCCCTGGCCTCTTGGAAAGGTTTGTCTTGTGTAGTCTAGTAATTTGTTTCGACCATAGTTAGTTTCTCTAGCATGCTTCTACTCGACTTTAACGAATGTTTTGGGTTTAAATCTATGCAAATTATATTGCAATTAGTTTGATTTATAAGTTTAATGATCATACACTTTTTCACATTCAATGAGAAGAAATATAAGGTGCAGATACAGATAAATTTCCTATAACTATTATAACTATAATAATTGTGTAATAAGGAAATAATGGAAATAACAGAGACAGACAATTAGTAAAACAATATAGTATATAATTGCAATTTTTGGAAAACTCACATATCACAGCTTACATTAAGATGAAAATATAAGACAGCTCCTTTATGTATTAATTTAAAATTTATATGGGCTTCAATGGGCAAAACAAAATAGAATATTAACTTATTTATTCAAAACTAGAAATAGGAGGCTAAGCCAAAATCAGAATATTAGCTAGTTTTTACAAAATCTTCATTGTGTTGTTTCTCTTCTCTCTCTAATCTTGTGTTACCATAACGAGATCTCTCCTCTATCCAATTAATAATATCTTTGAATACAATGTCCAAATTTTCTGGTGGCTCTCCAAACAATAGACCATGCCACATTCCTGGGTACAACTTCAATGTCTTATCAGTGCTTGAGGCCACATCATATAATTGTTTGCTCACTGCTTTATCAGTCACTCTGTCTTCTTCACCATGTAAAACCAAAAAAGGTAGGGAAACCTAACCAATAAGTAAAAATCAGTCATCAGTTTTAAAACAATTGGATTCATTGACACCGTCTAATAATTCTTTAATGCATTTATATGTATTACGAAATTCGCCGTTGAATTATAAGCTATTACCACATGGATTATGTTTATAAAATTTTATATCAATTAAAATTATTTGATCTATCATTGACATACTTCAAAATTAACGTCTTATAAATTTTAATTAAACTAGTTAATTATGATATATCTTATTGACTTGCCAAATAATTTAAAATTAATATTAAACTTCTTGGATATGATATGTGATAGAAGATTTGATTTCAACTGTGTACTTTATAATACAAATATACAATTAAGAATTATAATAATATTAAGTTTTGACAAATTATCCTAACGCTATGTATATGGACTAATTCAAGAGTTTGGCATTGAAGAAGATAGAGAATTAGAAATATGACAAACCTCATCTAATCTTTGCTCAATTTCTGTACAGACCCTGTTAAATTCGTAAGCTGTTTTCAAACGAGGCTTGCCTTTGTAGCAATATTTATTAGCTCTAATCTGCAATTCATGAATAACAAGCTTTAATTTTATCTTCAACATATATTATTTTTTTAGCATGTATGAATATGATAACAAAAGATTGAATGCCTGATTTGTATTGGTGTAAGACATCGAGACCACTTATTACATTTAATTATTTTTATTTTTTCAAATTACTATTAGCGACAGTAATCCCTGCCGTGTTAGACATCTGACTTTGATAATAATTTAACTAATTAACATATTTAGTTTAGACTATGGCATTAAATTTTGGGTTTAACTTCTGATTTTTAAATTAGCAAGTACACTAGTTTGTGGGATATGATTTGTGAAAATATAAATATAAATATAAATATATATATATAAATATATATACCTGTTGTCTGACTTCAGGAACTTTAAAGGCAATCTCATTGATATCTTGGGTAGGGACTATTTGCCATGTTGGAATGACTTTGCTTAATCCACTCAATATGGCAATCATAATTGCGTTGGGTCTTATATCATCTGCGATCTACACAATTTTTTATTTCATTAAATACAACTTGTAAACACTTTCACACTTCAGTTATTTTTTTTTTACATTAATAATAAAAATTGTTAATTATTGTTTGAATCAGTTGATAATGAATTGTGTGATTTGTTTATATTAAAAATTAATAAGTCACTTTTTGAAGGAAAGTTCTTGAAGATCATGTGACGTGATATGGAGGCAACTATGTAGCAACTATATTTTAGCTTAGAAACTTTGATTAATTACTAACTAAAGAAGCACTCTACCAAAAGTCAGAGGACATCTCATCATCAAAGATTACTAGTATATATTATGGGTCCAATGTTGATATTCTAGTGGGGCACCATTGAATTACTTTGCTTTAAGAATCAACTAAAATTAATTGTATAAAAAGTGCATTGATTTTTTTTGAGTAAATTAAAGTATTTGTATGTAATTATTCATCTTTTGAATTATCTGAAATTTATTTATTTAAGGAATTGATATATACTATTATATGTTTTTTTATACACAACTCAATGATCAAATCTCAACCAAATGGTCAAGGGACTTGAAAATCTAGCTCTCTTCATACACCATGTTTGTTGGTAAGTGTATTCATATTAAACTTGACATATCTTACTTTCTTTTAAAAAGGGTAATCCTACCTATAAAGAAAATACATTCTCTGATATTTTTATTTTATTTATTACCTAATTAGTATTTTGAATATATAGTAATGAAAAATATAAACCTATTTAAGAGATATAATTTCCTGTTCTGAATGGAGTAGTTAATTGTTACCATAAAGATCCGATTCTAAATGGTGCAGCTCATAGGTAGGTACAAAAAAAAATCTTAGTTTTATTTGCACCTCCCTTCTCACACACCTGTGAAATATGTGAACATCATTTCCTTTTAATAAAACAATTTTGATTTTTAGCACCAAAAAAACAATTTTAATTTTCTTACCCTCTTGTTTTTTAGATATTCTTTTCCATCGATTTGTTTTGTCTCTTATTTTATCTTTTTATAACTATTACATGCATATCTTACTTTGTATATATGTGTTCCTTTTTTTAAAAAATAAAATAAATTTTTTTCACTTTCTTCCTACTAGTATGCATCTCTCACGTCTTGGTGGAATGCACGATCATATTCCTAATAGGGATTTGTAAACACAAATTAATATTTATTGTCGTGGATATTGAAGATTGGACAAAGTAAGAAGCAAGAATATATTCTTCGCAACCATGACAAGAGCTAAGTGGAAAAAAAAAGGAAAAAAATGCATAAAATACATAAAAGTATAAAAAATTAATTTATGTTCAAAAAAACTAAATGCACATTAATAAAGAATATTAATGTTTTATTTTATTATAAATGTTTTATTTGTGTTATACATACAATTTTTAAGAAAATTACTATTTATAATAAATTAAATGATAAAATGAGTTTTATTTATTAAAATAATTATTAATTGTAGTTATAAAGGAATATTTAAATGAATTAATATAATGATATAAAGAGACAAATATTATAAAACGAATAAATATTATATAAGAAAATACTTAATATAAATTAAAATGGAGGAGTATGATTGAACAACAAACATGTGTGGACAGCATCTTAAAAAGACATGTTTTGACATCAGGACAAATAAATAAAAAGAAGCAACGTGAAGACACTAATACAATATTTTGTTTTTCTAAACACAGGCACAACACAACCAATTAAAATTGGGCAAGTGTATATTGCTTTTGTTTTCTTCTAATTTATTTTTAGAATTTTAAGTCTAACTTAACATGTGATATATTATATGTATGTATGGTGCACATCTAAAGCGAGAAAAAAATGAGTATTGAGTTTGAATTTGAGATAGGACGTTTAATAATAAATAAATCAAATATATATGAAACACGTATAAAATGAAAAGTTATGTTATAATTAATAATTTTGGTTAAACTCAGCAAAAATGATAACAATTTTGCAAAATAAAAAAGAAACTAACCTTGCACATGGGTGCAGCCAAAATAGCACCATCCCAATAATGTGGATTTTTCCGGTGCAAAAGCAGAGCCACAGCTCCTCCCATTGATTCCCCTAACAAATATCTCATCTTCTTCTTATTTTCCTCTTTTTCTGTTATTTTTATTTAAGAAAAGGACAAATGAGACACATCATGGTGTTTGAATAAAACCATAAAAGAAGAAAATAATTGAATATGCTGACCACATATGGTGCTAAAATGGTGGAAACAATCATCCACGACATTATCAAAGTTATTAACAAGACCAAAAAGCCCATCTGATTTTCCATGTCCTTCATAATCCAAACCATATACTGCAAATCCACCCTTTGCAAGTCTTGTTGCCGTGCCTATATTCATTCATAATTCTTTCAATTTAAGATATATATTTTTTTATAATCATATATAATAATGAAAGAAAATAAATTAAATTACTTTTCATGGTGATGCTGCATTCCATAGCATATCCATGACACATAAAGATTAATGCTTTTGGATTTTCGTTCTTAGGAGTCCATCTGCTTGAAAAAAGTCGTTTTCCTCTAGAATTCAATACGAATTCCTGAATAAATAAAAAATAACAACAATAAGTTTTTTAATTAATTAATAATTAAGCACTATGATGATTCTGTTTTTTTTTTCTCCTCCTATTTTACTTCATTTCAACTTTTTTGAAATAAGAAAAACCCTACAAGACTATGTTGGTGTTAATCATACCTCTTCATACTTGATCTCAATTTCACTCGCCTGCAAAACAAAAAGTAAAAAAAAAAAAAGATTTGAAAAATAATTACGGAAAAATAGGATAAATAATTATACGTAGAGTGGGAGAGAAAAAGACCATGAAGAATATATTGTTGAGGTTGAGCTTTGAAGCTTTTCTTGTTTAATGTTTTGTTTATCTATTGAGAAATACAAGAGATCAATACTTGGAAAAAAGAAAGAGAGGAAAAGTAAAAGGTTGGTTTAGATTGCAAAAAGTGAGGAAGAGAGTCTTCTTTATATGAGTGAAGTGAGGGTGATAAATTATTGCATGAATATTAGGGATAACATTAACATGTATGCGTGTATGTGTGTGTTGTTGGATAAGAATTAAAAATCCCTTTGGTTTATTATTTATAGAAAAATAGAATTTATAAGTAAATAATAAATAGAATAATAGCAAGATAAATTAATTTAGCGTGTGGGATTCGGTTTGATATATTTTGATTTGTTTGGATTTAATACAATTAAACAAAACTAGTTTCTCCTAATAGCCTGGTCCCACCTATGCTTCTTCAATTGCCTGCCATTTGCCTATTTACTAACAAACCTTGTTGAGTATATTGTTTAATATTAGTAATTTTTTTGTTATTATATGTCTCTAGTCAAAACAAGTTGCGCCAATAACAAATATTTAACTTGTTCAATTGTTACATTAAAAAATTTCACTAACCATCTCCAATATTCTTCTAATGATAAAAACACATTAACTGAATTTAACATATTGCAGATTTGATTCCTTTTAAGGAAAATAAATATAAATGTTTTTGTAAATGTTTATTAAATTTTAAAATTTTCTTCTCTATTTGGACTGACATCTTTTATTTAAGTATAAATAATTGTTTAAAATATAAGTAAATAGTTTAAAAAGTGATTATTATTAAAGTTAAATGTTTTAAATTATATGATGATTATTATTTATTATAATGTAATTTTTTTATGCATAATGTGAATAATAATTAAACTTATTATTAACTTACATTTTTTCACTGAAAAAATGCATTTTTTTTTATAAATACTATCTCCGATCGCAGTTATTAGAAAAAATTTAGAGAGTTTTTTGGTTTTATTTATAAAAAAAATATGTAATTTTTATGATTCATTTATTGTTTAAATGATTTTTTTTATTTTTATTTAATTTTATCTTTTAAATATTAGTTGGTGTATTTAACGTCTCATATTTTTCTATTAGGGTATTTTTGTAAAAATATTTAAAAAATTATAGTAATAAATAAATTCATTGGATCAGATTGAGTTAATGTAAGATGTTATATTCTTGCTCGTCGTAAATATGAGTTTGAATTTTGTTTAAAAGAGATACTTACCTTTAATATCTAATGTACTTTAAAATAAGTTTGTTGATATTTTTTTGGTGAACATAACTTAAAGAGAAACTAAAATCTAAAAAATAAGTTTGTTGATATTTTTTTCTTTGCTTTAATTGCAATTTTGGTACATCTATTATTATCAATTCACATAATTTATCCTCTTATTTTAAAAGTGTACAGTTTTGGTCTCTCTCATATTTTTGAATTAAAAGGTGGCAATTTAACATATTTTAAATGACGTGTCATACAATTTTATGATATAAAACCATCTAAATGCATTAATTATTTATATATCATTAATTAAATTAAAAATATAAAAAATTTATGAAGTTGAAAGTTAAAAATTTACGGTGTTTTATTCTAATTTAATGAATGTTAATCATTCTATATTATTATATCATATGTCACATTATTTAAAGTATCTCTCATATCATTATATTTTAATAAATAAAAAAACTAGAACTGCAATTAAATTTTTTTTTTTTTATAATTATATCACAGGCAGAGGGAGTACGTTGTTAATTGAACATATTCAACTTGACTTTTGTAACCAAAATATAATAATGAGTTGTACCAAATATATATATATATATTTTGAAGAGATGCAACTTGACTTTAACTTTTCTCTATTTTTTTTTTTTGGTGCCGTGTGCGTGCGCTGCTTTTGACCGGAGTCTGGACTTTTAAGTAAGTTCTATGATCTTAGCTGGGTATTTGGCAATGCAATTAGCCCTTTTGAACGTGTGAATCAACTATTTGAATATATTAAAATTAAAAAAAAAATATTAATATATAATCTTTAACACACATTTTTTAATATACTTTTTTTATTAATTAAAATCTTATATGTCTCATCAAATAAATCTCATTTAAATTTAGTAAGATTAGTGTAAATTTTATTCAATTAAAAATAATATATTAAAAGTGTATTGTTAACATTATTCAATTGTAAAATATACTTAAATATTTTTTTATAGTTATTTTGGTATAAACTAAATTTTTAGTTAATTATTTTATTTGTTCATTTGGTTTGTTAATGATCTATCCTATAGTTTAATCCGTGCAATGGATCCACATTAATGAAGAAAATAATTTTATTTTATTTTATTTATTATTGTAGAAAATAAAAGGAAAAAGAAAGAGATAAAGCCAAGAAAAGTAAACGCTCATTATCGCGTGAAAAAAATAGGAGAAAGTTAAAGGCACGTGAATAACTTGAAAAAAATTAAATTGTTGCTATGAAATGAATGATAAAACAAAATGAGGTTAATTTGTTAATAGTTTTACATTATTAATAAATTATAATGGGTATGAATGATTTTAGACATAATTATTATAAAAATAAAAAATATTTTTATAATTTAACGATTGATTGATGGTATAAAATATTTTTACAATATATAAATTAAATTCTAAAAGAATATCATTTGGATTTAAATCATCAAAAAATGAAAAAAATATTTAAAAATAATAAATATATATTATAGTGGATAAAATTAACATCCAAAAGTATGTTTATCTATTTACCTATATTTTTATATAAATATAAACAATAAATAATATAAATACAAATTAAAGTCGATATTTTCTATTTCTTAAAATCTTTAAGCACCATAATAAAATATAATAAAACAAATTCATTTATCGAAAACTATTATACATGCGTGTCACCCTATTGTTGATTTCATATTAATTATATGTTAAAATAATTCTTATATGTCACATGTCCTATTAGGAATATTGAGAAATAAAAATAATGGAGAGGAGAAAATATTTAAAGTGGAAATAAATTTTATGTTGGTAAAATGAAAAAAGATACAAAAATGAATACACTATAAATTCTATTTATAGATCCATCGGAGGTACAAACTAACCACTTGGAAAGTTATTATAACTAATTTTTACACTTATCTTATTTAAATCTAGTTGTTGGAATGTGTTTATTATATTTTCAACTTTGAAAAATATAGAAAAGACATCAATTAAAAAAAATTTGAAATACAAAAAATTAATTTTAAAAATAATGAATTTTACACTTAATTATTTTTATAGATAGAAGTTAAAATGTCCATCGGACTTTTTCAAAATAAATAATATCACAAAAAAACTTATGAATTGGTTCTTCTTTCTACAGCATAAATTTTAATCTAGTTTTGAATTTTGCTTTGATTTTTTTAATATTTGTTCTTGATCTTTCTTGAATTCTTAACTCAGAACAATTGTTTTGGATCGGTAGTTTACAACTTTTTGTCGGAAACTTTTGCCAAAAAATATATTTTTTTAATCTCGAATATTAAGAACTTATTGATATGTAGAACCATTTTTTTTTTATTTTTCATGTTAACATGAAAACAATTTAACTTTTTTTTGGTATTGATTGGAACGCTGAAATTTCTCCACGCTCTTGAAAGAAAAATCTTCAACACCTTCTTGTAAATCTTATAGTTCTCCACGTTCTTCTTGCTTCTCCTTTTCTTTTTATGTACACAGTGGTTGAACAATTTTTAAATTTTTTTTATAATAATAAATTAATAAAAAATATCAGGGCTGGTCCAACACATTTTGAAGTCTCAAGCGAATTTTAATATAAAGTCTACAACAGAATCTTTAAGTTTTAATATAACATCACTAAATTAATATAATTAATGTCATATAATATTTATTTTTCAATAGATTTAATATTGTTGAGACAATATTAAATATAAAAAATATTTATATATTTTTATTTTAAAAATATTAAAATACGAGACCTTTTTATTAAGTAAATTTTTATTTAAGGTTTTTTGATAAAGTAAAATTTTATTTTCATAAAAATTTACTTTAGTGGTCTTACATTCGAACTGACCATGTTAAATAGGAAAAATATATTTAAACTGAAAATAAAATTTATATTGATTTTTTTTAACTCTAACTAACTTTTACAATTAATTTTAATTAACATTTATATCGAATATGGCATATACTCTTTTTAATGGAGATATCCTATTACATTTCTTTGGAAACTAGTAAGAGATGAATACAAGCAGGAATACTATACCTAGCATAGAGGAGGGTCTCTTATATATGAATTACTAGTAATGCTCTAGCCAAACTATGTGTGTGCCCATCCTTAGCATTGAATGCCTCATAAGTATAAAAAGACCTTAGCATTGAAAGATAAGAGATCTCCAACCGGCAACAAAAAATTAACAATGCATGGATGGATGGTGCTCCAAACAATCCGCCACGTAAAGTTTTGGAAGAAAACCCTCTTGAAAAAGTATTTTGCTTTAAACAATTTTATCAATATTTGTTATACTAATAATCAATAAAATAGAATAACCGAATTTTTGTTAATAATATATGGGAAATAATTTTCATAATACTTAATGCTTTATATTTATCACGTGTTCATACATATCTTTTACTCATTTGAGATTCTAGAAGAAGAAAAATTCACAACTATTTGCAAGGGCTGTTCATGTTCCATTCACATTCGACACACACCTGTACGGCTCGACATCGAGGAAAGAATGGACGTAAATTCGCGAAATTTAATGTAATCTGCCTGTTCATACTACGGGTAAATAAATTTTGTTTAGCAGATTAAAAAAATATTGAAAATGATTTAAAAATTAATGAGAACGTAAAAATAAAATATTAAATAAATGTTGAAAAATAACGAATTTCATGTATTATTGTTGTAGAGTCAATATGGACTATCAAATTTCACGAAGCATATGATGATCACAACTGCCGTTCCATGATCCATATGCCACTTAAACAAATAAATTAAACGCCAAAGTAACACAATACAATAGAAAAGTCACAAAGTTGCTACGAGGACAAAATCTGCAACACGGAAATGTCAAGGATAAAATCCACGAAAGACTTGTAATAAGTCACAACATTTAAAATAAAGTTTTAAAAGTAGATGGTAGACCAAAAGCAAACAAACATGTTAAGTCATATTGAAGGATTTAGAAATATAAAGCTGTACGTAGCAAATCTGACAGATATAAAATTGAGTGGACAATACTTATTTATTATACAACATATATATATTATCCAAATTATTAAGAAAGTCCAATAAAAATCTCCACAATTTGACTATATGTAAATATGATAAGTGATTGAGTGATGTTTCACCATAGAAAATTTCAATTGCAAGAAATTCATTCATCGACTTACAATACTTTTCGTTTTTAATCTTATCTCTTTGTCTATATGCAACTCAAAAAGTTTATATCAAAAAACCAAAACCCGTAAAAGGCAAAGGAAAAATAGATCATCATATTTGGTGGACTAAAGTCGATTCATTTATTTATATTTTAGAAATCACATAAATGGTCGAAATTATTCTTCATATTAATAAATAAAAAATAATTTTCACACATTTTTTGACTGCTCATTGACAAGTTCAAAATTTAAGTTTGACGTCATAAAAATAAGTTCCTATGACTTTAAATTTGAGAATGCTGCAATAACAACAATTTTCATACCAAAATTAAAAATTGTTATATCAAATTTAATTTTTAAATTTATCAAAATATATTTATATTTCAGAAAACTTAAAATTTAAACTAATTAGAAGATAAATAGGTTCATTGAGTTTACTGGAATAAAACATCTTAAAAAAAAAATCAACTAAAAAACTGTTTCTGCATACTCTAAATTTGAATTTCTTACAACACAATTGTAATTCAACAAATTCAAATTTAAGTATCAATATAATATTTTTCGACAAATTCGAATATTTAATTTTTTTAAATATAAATGTATTCCGAAAAAATTGGGAAGGTAGAAGATTTCTCCAGAACTTTGAACAAACTTTGTTTATTAAAAATATATCAGGTGCAAAAATGAGATTTAAGGGGTTGTGGGGGTGGAGGCACAATATTAGGGACAGCAAATAAGATTTGTCTGTTACTTCTTAGTGGAGTATTGATCTCTTCACTATCCGGTTATGAAAGCCCAATAGTGAAAGTAAGGCCCAATTCAAAACAAACATGGGCCGAGCCCAAAAAATCAAAATATTTATAATATCCGAAAGGCAAGCTTCATCCCTCCCATTTCGGAGTAGCTAGGGTTTGTATCGAAGACAGAAGAGGAGGCGCAGCTTCGTGAATTCAACAATGGGTAATTTTCCATAAACCCTAATTTCTCAAATCAAATAACTTTTCATAATCAATGTAACTAATTGATGTTTGTTTTGTTGTTCAGCAAGGATCAAGGTTCACGAGCTGAGGCAGAAGACAAAGGCTGATCTTTTGAGTCAGTTGAAAGACCTCAAGGCTGAACTCTCCTTGCTCCGTGTTGCTAAGGTCACTGGTGGTGCACCCAACAAGCTATCCAAGATGTAAAAATCTGAACTTTATTGTTTTATATCTAATGGGTTAATTTGATATGTGTAAGGATTTTTGTTTATGATGATGATGGCTTGTTTTGAATTGTTTTGTGGTTTCAGTAAGGTGGTGAGGTTGTCCATTGCCCAGGTGTTGACAGTGATCTCTCAGAAACAGAAGGCTGCATTGAGGGAAGTTTACAAGAATAAGAAGTATTTGCCACTTGATCTTCGCCCAAAGAAGACCAGAGCTATTCGCAGAAGGCTCACAAAGCATCAGGTATTAATCCCTTTTGTTCATAATTTAGTTCTATTTAAAATATGCTAACAACTTGACATTAATATGAACTTTTACTCTGATGTAACCATTTATTTTTTGATTTAGACTGAATGAATGCTTTTCATTGGTATGTTGTCCTTTATATTTTATTTTGACTTTTATTTTGTGTATATTGGCTTCAATGAGATCCTACGATGATGTTTCAGTGCTTACTCAATGTGTTATTTGAATTCTAATTCACGTGCATACAAATTTGAGATTGATAGTTAACCCGACAGAATAAATGCCTCTGATAGTTTTGTAAAATACAGTGATTGTCCTACAATTTTTTAAACAAACGAATGATCAATCATCACCTATTCATATTGCGGAAGAGAAGTGTGCTCCTGCTGAAGTTCATGAATATAACAAAATGTATCAACTGTATGAGTGAATTTCTGCAAATGCGTATTAAGTACCCCATACAAATCAGTTGTGGTTAAGGAATTATAGTTTTCCTCAAACGGATTCAAATAGATTCATTTATTGTTAGATGCGACTAGGCTGTAATAATCTGCAGATCTTCTAAATCATAGGTTAATTTTAGCTTGATATGATTCTTCCCACACTGGAACCTTATCCTCTGCAGTTTGAAAACAAATTGCGTCAATTGATATTCAGGGGTTTAAAAAAAGTAGTTGCTTGTTTTTTTTTGTTTTGTATAAAATGAACCTGTTCAATGGCCGCAATCTTCTGCTGTTAAAATGTAATTGCAGTTGATCACGATTCTTCATTATTTCTTGGAACTGAACAGTAGGTTGATCATTGTTTATGATTCTTCACTCATTCATGCAGGCATCTTTGAAAACCGAGAGGGAGAAGAAAAAGGAAACATATTTCCCAATGAGGAAGTATGCTATCAAAGCATAGGACAGTAGAGCAATCTTATCTATCGATTGGAGAGTTACATCCTTCATAGTTGACAAGTTTTGATATTTCTACTTTTGTAATTTCATGTTGGTTTTATTAAGTTTTTCTTCAACAGACCTGGTGTTTCACTCCTGAACCTACTAGAATTTGTGTGCTTTGATAGTTTTTGTCTTTAAGGAACCAGACTCTGGGTATTGTTAATTTCAGTGTTCAAAATTGATGAATGCTTTTAGTTTTGCCCTTTTTTATTCAACATTTTCTAATTATTTTGGTGCATGAATTGGTCAATTTTTCCAAACGTGCAGAATTATTTTTTTCGCAACATATTTCTGATCTTTTAACAAAGATCAAAGGATGAAGTTAGTCAAACACAAGTGCACTTATATATTTGTTGATGTGCGAAAATGCAGGACTGCCCTTGTATGTTTGTTAATGTACTAAAATGCAGGACTACACCCAAACAATATTTGGTGACCGTAAACAAATAAATTTGGTTTTTGTTGATAATCGGATGGTGATTCCTTAATCGAGGCTTCTTTGGTAGCTAGGTTGTATGATTTACAATGCGAGATTCCTTTTAACGAGTAAAATGAAGAACAAAAAAAAAAGAAACGATGGATGTTTTACTCACACTCGCATATCATTTACCGTCGTATTTGTTTTTTAGTTCTTTGCTTTTTTAATTTTGTGATTATAAATGAAGAGGTAAATTTCTAGACTTAGCAGCCCTTATTTTCACACTTTCTAATTAGTGTGACTGTATATTGTCTTTATAACTCACCTTCTTGAGCACCACTACTATAAACTCCCTCAATTGAGCTAAAGTGCTTAAAGGATCTAAAATGATAAAAAGCTTGGTGAAGATGAATTATGATTTTCGGCAGACAATACCATTTAACAGAAGAAATGTCAGACCCACTACAATAATACTTAGTTAATTATCAACTTTTTACAATTAGATTGCATATGTTATTCCAACTGATTAACGGCTATAATAATATATATTTTCAATGTTAAATAATACCTTGAATAAATATATAAAATTATGATAAAATATAAATTAATATAAAATAATCATACTAGATCTGTTACAAAAAAACAATGATAAAGACTAAAAGCAATGTTTGGTTTCACGGCAACTATGCCAATCTCATGTCCCTAACACAAGATTTTCTGCGAATTTGTGAAGTTACAAATTCTAAAGTTAGCTAAACTCACGTTCAAACGGTGACTTAATATTCCCCAAAATACACACGTGACACGACTTCATACCGTATGGTCTATTGGCCTACAAATGGACTGCCAACCTGTACATAAATGGAGAACCTCACGGAGAGAATGTGTAGCTGCTTCCATTGTCCAAGTTGGGTAATATTCACTAGGATGGAACATGAATTCTTCTTTGTATTCTGTTGACAAGCATGGCTGAGCACCATTCAGTAACATGTCTCCTTCAGATATTGTCATACCAGACATCTTTTCTTCTTTGTCAGCAGCCTAAACAATCACTTTTATCACACTAATTAGTAGCCATAAGGGGGTATTAACTGTTTAATTGACGTCTAATATCGTTGAACTACAGAAATTTAGGAGCTGTTCATATCACTGCACTATAGATTTGCCAGATACAATCACAAAATTGAATTTTTCATGAAGTAAATATAAACTATTTACGTATCTAGACATCAGAATATAACTCTAGCAAAATATTCATGACACAAATTGAGATGTTAAATGGGTAAAAGAATGGATGTTTAACACCCTTTACAGGGTAATATACTAATATTTGAGTTCAGAGCTGGCCCAAATATGAGTGAGTCTAAAACAAAGCTGTGGTTGAGTGGGTCTTTTTGACAGCATGTGTAACATTTTTGCTTCATAAATACTAGTGTCTGCTTTAGGTTGGGTCTGTTTCCAACAGGTGTGACATTTTTGCTTTACAAAAACTAATAACAATTTTTTTTTTTTACTTTTCTGGTGAGCCTAAAGCTAAGGCATTATATGTGAAAATGGGTTAAAATGGAGTGAATTTGATTAATGATGATAAAACAGCAAACATGGAGTGGAGGGCAATGCATTTTACCTTCTCGGTATAAAATTCAAAAGTCTTTTTCTTAGTTCCTGCCTCATATATGTTGCATTGTGAGTATATCTGTAAAATGATGTTAGAGAAATTAGTTTGGTGCACATAAGTTAGAATGCAAAATATGTAGATGAAATGCAGGGGATGATATAGCAGCACAATTACCTGAGACTCAACACTAGCACAAACTGCATATATTCCCCAGTTTCTGGTGTAATTATTGTACAGATGAACTTTTCCAAATCTCACACGAGGGTGTCTCTGCCGCGTTCCATCAAAGAAACAATGATGGATCGTCACCCGGATGCATCTATCATCGACGTGAGATGGATCAGCTCCAATTAGCATGGTCTTGTCATGCTGTGCAAAGTGACATCTGGTGCCATGCCACAAATGAATAATCTCATTACAAAACAGCACATTTGATGAATCATTGATGTAGTTCGATTTAAACGGAGAAAATGAACACACCTAGATATAGTAATATCCGTGCTTTGTCTTGTAATGTCTATAAGCCCATCATCATAATCTCGGAGACTGCAACGATCTATCCATATATTCCTAGAATTTGGTTTTATTTGAATCCCATCTACATCATGACCCCTTCCCCCCTCAAACTCAAGGTTGCATATAATTATATTCTCAGACTCTTTCAATCTTAATCCTTTCCCAGTCAATTTAATCCTCTGGCCTCTTCCATCTATTGTCTTATGAGATGACACACTCAAGTATGATGAAAGATGAATTGTACCTGAAACTTCAAAAACAATCCATAGCGGCTCCTTTCTACGACACCCTTCACGAAGTGAACCAGGACCATCATCTGAATGCCAAACACAGTCAATGAATAAATACACAAACTCAAGACTTTAAAAATTTGACGTCTTATTCACTCCTCACTAATGTGAAAAGTACATGCAATGGTTGAACACATTTTTCTCTCATTATAACATTGTCAAACTCTAAACATGTATCAACATTACAAAACCTCAACAACAACAATTAGAGGCTTTTTCCAATTGGTGTATGGATGAAAAAGGATGTCATAACTCATAAATAATTTTGTAATGTTCTGTAATGAAATATGTCTAATCATAGATCATTTCAACGAAAACCTAGTTTTTAATTATCAAAATGGAGAATTTGCAAATCTCTAACAAAATGATTCTAAACACATATATACAATCAAATAAGGGCATTCTAATTCCAAAGTCCAATATTTGGGGTTAAATTAAATTAAATTAAATTAATCACTTCATGCAATAAAAGATAATCGAATGAAACGCTAATTGAGCTAAAAAAATAGAAAAGAGAAAATGGAAAAGAGAAAGAAACCTGCAAGGGAGGTAACCAAATAAAGAGGACCGTGGAGACCACCGATAGCGAGGCGGCCGAAACCCTCAGCACGACCAGCGATTGCCCTCAAAGTGGAATCCACATCTCCGTACGGCAGCATCATCACCGACGCCATATTCACCTTCTCTTCAATATTTTTTTATTTTTTATTATTTACTTTTTGGATAAAATCTCTTCGATACTTCTATAATCTACGCACACAATAATAATTAGCTAATTATTTTGACAATTAGAATAATTCTTTAATAATATATAATTATTAGAGTAAACATACAAAATTTTGTAAAAAAGAAAAGTAGCTACATAAATTGTTGGACTGTAAGTATATTTTACAATATTAATTAAATTTGTCCATAGGTTAATATTTGTAGGATAAAAATGACATTAAGAAAGTGTGTATCCATCGAGTCTAATAAAGATGTGGAGTAATCGTTGATGCATATAAAAACATGAGAAATAATTGATTTCACGTCAAAATAAGAGATATTCAGGTTGGGATAAATGAGACTTTTCAATTGAATATATAAATATTTATTTGTACCACTTATACTGACAATATGTATCGTCTTTTTTGGTAGCCAATATGCCATACCATAAAAACTCCACAAATAATAGAGAAATCGAGAATTGAATACTATTAATTTATATAATAGTAAATTTGATAAATAATTAATTAATAAAAAATAATTATTTAACAAATAAAATTAAGTAACTAATTTAACTAATCAACTAAAATAAAATATCTAATATCAATAGTATTCAACTATTGAACTAGTTAGGATAAGTGATTAATTAATTAAAATATTTAATATTTATTGAGGAAGACTAAAATATGATAGACTAAATATTCAAAATATAATTTCTTAAATTACTGAGATTCAAATGATAAAAATTCTTTAAAATGTCACCTTAATATATTACATCCGATATGATATTTTGAGATTTAGATTTAGAGTCATTATTGTTTAAACTTTCCTTAATTATAAATGCTTAAGACAAATATTAATATGTTAAATCTACTATGAAAGCAAACTTTTAAAGAAACTTCATCTCTTTAACATAGAAGTATTTTTTTAGTTTCAAACACATAACTTCACACACCTATGGAATTTGTCTATAGTTGGTTGTTGGTTTTTTAGGTTCCTAGATTAATGCGTAGTCTTTAGATTTTGTTTATGAACAATATTAATTCATTTTACGAGTCACGTATATTTTTTATTAACGAGTAAAATTATAATAAAAATTTATAAATAAAAATAAAAGATATAAAATAAATAAGTCGTTAGTTATTTTTCTATCATTCAATTTTGCTTAATTAATTAATTAATTGCATTGGGGTACAACTCTTCGTTAGGATTATGGTAGCTTATTTAGGTGTGGGAATTGTTATTGTTTATTTTGTATCAACTTTTTTCACCTATTATAGGCATGCACTTCCTACAATGGTCGGAAGATAGGTATTGTTTCTTTTTTAAAATAAAAAGAAGATAACACGTATAATATCTGTGACTGAATTGTATGAAATGAATATGTACACAGTTGACGGGTCTAGTAGGTCACATCAGAAAAGATGACAGTGCAAGTTTGAGGCATTAGCCATTAAGTGTAGGTGAAATTAGATAAGTGGGGAATAACATAAATAGGCGTTTAATATATCTTCATACGAGACCAAGAAGACTAAGGAATTTGCCAGCGAGACTATTAAATGTACAATTTTGCATTTCTCTTAATAATCACATGCAACATATCAAAATGAAACGATTTAGTCGTCTTGCACCTAAACACTAAAAGCATTAATTTCTTGGATGGATAAATTTAAAGTCGTTTTACATCAAAATCTAATCTAGAATCGTAAACAACAACACTTCATCTATATATGGCCTATGTTCACCAAAAAAATAATAATATTTATATGGTCTATTATATTTATGGGGATGTGATTGTGTGAACGATACTTTGCATCTTCTCGATCACACAACAAATTGGCAACTGGGAAGATCCATAATTGACATTGACCCTCTCCATCCATTTATGGATCCATGCTTTAGTGTCCCACAGTTCTACTAATTTCCATGATTCTTATCCATCACATATCTTATTATTCTTAACTGCCATTCAAGAATAGGTGTAATCTTTTGACTGATCATCAAATAATTTCTAAGAAGATTTTTCTGGACTCAATCATCTAACTGTCTCTTGAATTTTACAAGCATATTCTTTATACTTTATACTCCCAAATTATAATATAGAAAAGACCCCCCCTTAAATATAAATATCATTTTAAATTACAAGATATATATATATATATTATTTTTGAACTTAATTATTTTGTGAATATAAAATATTTTACACTGTCAACACATTACAACTATCGATTGAAATTGTAAGACCCTTAAATTTAAGTATTAATTTTGGAATTAATGTCAAGGGTATTTTGGGAATTTTTGTAAAATATTTAATATATGTATGTTTTAAGTGAATATATGTATATAAATATTTATTTTGGAAGAGGAATTAAAATTTTTGGATGAAGAATAAATTAATTTAATTTCGAGTAATTAAATTAATTGGATTATTAATTAAAGATTAGTGGTTAATTAAATGATTAAGTGCTGAAATGATACATTATTTTATTAGTATTTTAATAAGGAATGCACTCAAGTAGTTCTATAAGTACACGGCAGATGGACTGAGCAAAAACCAGAACACACACCCTCCTATTTTGCATGTAATGAGTGATTGCATGCAACAGTAATTTTCCTCCCATTTCTGCCCCTGGTTTCTGAAAAACAGCTTCACGGGTTCTTTAAATTCAGAAGAGGGAATTCCTCCAAACACCAAAAACTGGAAATCCAAACCTCAAACCAGAAAACCCACAGTAGTAAAGTTAATCCCCACTCCATTACGAAGCCAAAGAACCCAGTTTGGTAGCAGCACACTCAGGCAGCAACTTCCACCTATTTTTGGACGCAAAGAGGGGAACGACGGCTGAAACAAGAGCAGAAGCAGAACACGCTACAAAGGTAAGGGCACCTTCCATCTTTTAGCTGCATTAGGACCACGAATGTGTGTTATTTCAGTTATGTGTTTAAAAGAAAAACTGTTTTTCGAAAATGACATTTTGAAAGAAAATGCATTCTGATTGATATGTGATTATTCTGATGATTGTTGCTGGTTGTTTTTCTAATAAAACATGTTGTTTTGCTTACGTGTGAAAGCTGAAAATGTTTGTATGTTATTTTAATTATGATTAAAATGCATGTCTTAAAACTATTTTGAAAATGGTCTTAAAATGCAAAAATGCATTCTGTTGGTGTTTTGTTGCTCTGTGATGCGTGCATGTTATTTTGATGTTTGAGGAAGCTGAAATGCTTTGCATGTTTCTGATGTTTGAGAAAACTGAGTATTTGCATGTTCTGATGTTTGAGAAAAACTGAGTATTTGCATGTTCTGATGTTTGAGAAAACTGAGTATTTGCATGTTTCTGATGTTTGAGAAAAACTGAGCACTTGCATGTTTGTTCTGATGAGTGAGGAATCTGAAATGTTGCATGATGTGCTGATGGTTTGAAAAACTGGATGATTCTGATTCTGTTCTGGCTTGTGTGATTCTGGTGATATTGAGGATTCTGATTCTGGTTGTTTGTGTGATTCTGGTGATATTGATGATTCTGATTCTAGTTGTTTTGTGTGATTCTGGTGGTGTTGATGATTTTAAAGGAAAAAGGGATTTTAAATGAGGGAAGGTTTTTCTTGAAAAAGTGCAGAATCTGTTTGATAGTTAGTTGTCATTTTTAAAGAAAACAGTTTGAAAAGGGTTGAACTTTCACTGGTTTTCGAAGGTGTATTCGACTACAACATGTGTGTATTCGAATACAGCCTTCCAGGTTTCTGTTTTATTTGAAGTTTTCAAACCTGTATTCGAATACGAGCCCCTGTATTCGAAAACAGAGGAAAGATTTTTGCTTCTGTATTCACCTCTGTATTCGACTACGATCATGTCGTATTCGAATACATAAGTGAAATTTTAACACTGTATTCGCATCTGTATTCGACTACAGGCATGCTGTATTCGAATACAGAATGCTATTTTTCACTGGTTTGAGTTTCTGTATTCGAATACAAGGAATCTGTATTCGAATACAGATTCGTGTTTTTCCAGAAGCGCTATTTTTAGCTTCTGTATTCAAATACAAGGAAGCTGTATTCGAATACAGATTCGTGTTTTCCAGAAAATCAAATTTTAAACCCTGTCAAGTGGATTTTAAAATGTTGAGAAAACTCTGGGAAGGTTTAAATGATTAAAAATGGAATCTGTGAAATGGTTTTAAAGGGGAAGGGATGATGTTTTGAAAACCTTTAAGAACATGGGAGAAATGCTGAAATTTTTCACGATTTGGTCTTTTGTATTCGACTACAGACATGCTGTATTCGAATACAGAATGTTAAAACTGCAGTTCATGCTTCTGTATTCGAATATAGGGGGTTTGTATTCGAATACAGATTCGAGTTTCCAGAATTGCCAAGTTTTTAAGAGTGTTTTGTAAACCCTGAGTGTTTGGGAAATGTTGGAACTGTTTTGGGGAATTCCAATGAAACTTTTGGTGATATTTTGAAGTGGTAGAGTTGAAGTTTTTTAAACTTTACTGATGAAATGAAAGATGATGTTTTGTGCACTGAGACTGCCTCTGTATTCGAATACCAGAGGGTTGTATTCGAATACAGAGTGTGAGTCTGCACTGTTTTTGGCTTATGTATTTGAATACAGAGGAGCTGTATTCGAATACAGATTCGTAAAATCCCAGAAATCCTCAGTTTTAAACTCTGTAATTGAATTTTAAGAGTCTGGGAAAACCTTTCAAAGTGTTAATGATTAACGCACTGTGTAATCATGATTGTGATGTTGTTATTTTTGACTGTGCTGAAATATTTAAACATGATGAAAAGCATTAATTTTCTGAGTTTGCATTCTGTTTCTAGAGAAGTGAAACACTGCATATTCATGCATTGCATAGTCAAGTGGTACTCGCGATGGGCCACAGAGTAATGCGCAACCACGTGCTGATCTGTTGAGCGATTGCACGAGTGCTGGACTGTTGAGCGTCTGCACTAGGTACTGATCTGTAGAGCGATTGTACTTTGGTATATAACTGTTGGACTGTTGAGCGTCTGCACTGGTACTGGACTGTTGAGCGTCTGTACCCTGAAATGCGCAACCCCGTGCTGATCTGTTGAGCGATTGCACGAGTGCTGGACTGTTGAGCGTCTGCACTAGGTACTAATCTGTTGAGCGATTGTACCTGGGGTTATGTCAAACGTGCTGGTCTGTTGAGCGACTGCACGATGTGCTGGACTGTTGAGCGTCTGCACTGGTGCTGATCTGTTGAGCGATTGCACCCTGGTCATGAGAGCCGTTAAATTGTGCTGGTCTGTTGAGCGACTGCACCTTGGTAATTCCAAGAAAATTGTATTCATGAGCATATACATATTGCATTGAGGTATTGACCGGTAGGTCACGTTTGATTACATGATGAATGAGTGGAAAATTGAAAGTGTGTGAGTATCTGATTTACTGATTGTGTTTGCTGAAGTGTTGTTTGTACTTACCACATATTTCATAATAATTGGCTGCTGTTTTTAAAAAGGCATAAATGGCATTAATTTTCAAATGAGCATTATTATTTTCCTCATCATCATACGTTACGCCATGATTATAAATGTTATTGTGCAATATGTGCTATATGATTATCTGTTAATTTCGGTCGGCGACCCTTGCTATTATATTGTGGACTTTGGGCTTTGCCCTAAAATGATACCCAAACCCATGCCACCCGTGGGTACCCGAACGACGAAAACGTCGTTGAACTTCCTTGACCGCTACTCGCGCACTGCTTGGGTATTTGACCTCATCTCAAGCAGAGCGACTTACACGGGGTGGCTGGAGCGGACAAGTAGGACAGACGGCATGGAGGATTTCGTAGAGCGCACTCATGCGAGTATAGATTTTCTCGTGCCTTCCCGCCTGGTGTTAGAGGCGCACAGAGTTTTTGATGATGCTGAGGAGCCTACTGGAGGGGTTGAGACGGAGGCCACTGTAGGAGTGGTGACTCCCAACCCCGTGATTGGAGGAGATATACATGAGTCTGAAGCGGTAGAGGAGCGTAAAGAGCTGAGACCAGTAGCGACTGAGATTCCGGGTCCATATAGGATTTCCGATTATTGCTACGAGATTCCGGCACCACCAAAGCGGCCACGAGTGTGTATTGACTTGACTTCGGAGGAGACCGACCCTTCTCTGTATGACGAGGAGGAGGAGGTTACGTCGAAGCGAGCTGCAGAGTCAGAGGAGACTTGCGTGGGATGCGGAGGGAATCCGTGCTACTGCAGCTTCAGCGCATGATCAGTTAGACTTAATGTATTAGGTTTTGGGTTGAAATTGTAATTTGTCTTATTTTGGAAACACTGTACTATTTTCCGCTGAACCATGTACTCTGATATTTGCTGTTGATGTATTATGACAATGATATTTTGGGATGTATTAATATTTAAAAACTAATTCCCAAAATAAGTACTCAGAGATAATCCTGATGAAATATTTGGTTTACGTTCATCGATTAATCTATAACGTACTATTTTACGAAGAAGTTTATTTTAATTCTTTTGAAATAATTTTGGGAAAACTTATTTTAATTATTAATTTAAAAAAAAATGCACATGCGCTGTGTTTTAAACTCGGGGTGTTACAGAAATGATTTTATAGATAATTATGATAAAAGTCAAGTATCTATAATGAACTAACGGTTGTAATTGATTAATAGTGTAAAAAATATTTACAGTAATAATATATATATTAATTAATTTTTTTTTTAAAATATATCTTAAGTATATGGTAGTGCACTTTCACTAATTAAGTTATTTTATAATGTTACATCATATTTAAACTGTCACATCATATTAAAAAAACTTTTAAATCAAAGATAATTATTGATAATTATTGAATATTGTGTAAATGTTGCGAATTGTTATTATAAAACAAATTTACATTTACGGTTTATCTCCTTTAAAAATATGAAAGATAAAAATAATCATTTTAATTATTTTTTGAAATTTCATTATTAAAAAAAATTATAAAAATAGATGAAATACTTAAAATTATATTTGAAGATAAATTATTTAAACCAATTTTTCATTTGAAACTTTATTTTTAAAATTCTTTTTAAAAAATATTATAACAAAAAGACAAAATACTATAAAAATCATGTTTAAAACAATCTTAAACAAATCATTTCTCAATTTTTTTAAAAATCTCTAAATTATAAAATATCAAAATTACTTTTGTTTCTGTACCTAAAACAGTCTATTAGAATAATTTCTATCCAAAATTGATAGTGGCACTTGTGTACTCTATCTATAAAATTAGTATAACAGTCTCCACCAAGAAGTATTTTCCTCCAAAATTGACAGTGATATCTATGTAATTTTTCATAAATTTAAGTCTGCATATTAATTCCAACCAATAATTAAGAGATGGTCATATATCTACACTCACCATTCATAATTGCTTTTGACACGTATTTCAAGTGCAATATACAACTAATTAATGAGATATTAATTATATCTTTGATTGCTATAAACTTGTTTAATGCAATTGTTATAATTTCTTTATAGACTTCAATTAAATTTGAATACGCAATGAATGAAGAGTGATAGGGGAAATAGGTGGTGCATGTTAAAATCCAGGATATGAGCAAAAAGTCATAACATATTTATTTTCACTAGTTTGTTCGAAAATAAATTGATAATGAACGTCAAAACCTTAAATGTATATGCATATATAATTTCAACGAATTAGCTGCGTGTAGCTATTTCATCTCATGTCTTCCTTTTTTGACTCAGTCTCATGTGGTTCTTTTTTGACTCAATTCCTTCTCGTACAGTTCTGATCATGCCGATGATATTCCAATTAAGGAGTGTACCTGCAAAGATACCTTAGTAAATGAGTGCTATAATCAAGTTTTAGTATATTTGATTACATAACTATCCATAGGGCGAAGTCCATATTTGTAGTGTCACGTTAGTTTTTCGTGTTTAAATTTGAGACCTCTTTTTTTAATACTCCCTCAAAATCTTTTAGCTCACCAATCTAGACTATATTTAATAAATATTGCTCCTCATAATAGTCTTTTCTTTATCAATTTGTTATTTGAACTCTTTGGTTGGCATGTAGTCAGTATTAATCACTTCGAGTAACGTTGATTTTGGCACATTTGGTCTTCAGTTGGTCCATGTGGTCAAATTCGTCGTCTTAAGTGATTTGAATCTAATCGATTAATCTCGGTATTTGGTCGTGTTTGGTCCATATTGGTACACAAACACTCCAGATTGTTAGTTATTGTGTTGTTAATTGTCTTTAGTATAAAGTGTGAAAATTTTAAAATATTTGTTGAGTGAATTTTTTTCTCTGAGATGTACCTTCTCTTAGCCCCCGAGACCTCAGGCCTTGAAGAGAGCAATAGGTTTGAAATTTGGGGTGACCATGTGGCTACATGCATGTCACATATCTAAAGTGTTACAAAAACTAATAGTATCATTTTTCCATATGAGATGTCATGGAAGTGAGAGTTGTTTTTCTTTTGAATCTCACTTTATCCTCCTAATAATTAATAAAGATAATTTTATAAATAACAATTATTTTTCTTTCTTTTATTATCTTTTTTAATCCTTGTGAAATGATCTTATATTTATTTAAAATTAGTCAACTTTTATGCTAATAATTATTTGGATATATTCTCTTTATTTCCGAGACTGACCTAACATTTATTGCAGCCTAAAATAAAACTTTAATAAAAAAATAAAATAGTGACTTTTTTTAATACTAACAACAATAATATTATTATAATTTTATTTAAATTCTACCTTTCTTGTTTTTGGAGATAACGTATTTTAATTAAATTTCAATAGTTGTATTTTTTATAATAATTGTGAGCCTTCTGCTTGTTATACTACTTAAATATTTTTTATTTTTTTGAAGTATAAATATACATAAAAAAAAAATGGAAGCCTAAACCTTGTTTTACTAGGTTGGCCCTTCGGGTGAGCCCTATTTTCCTCCACCCTTTAATGCAATATCAAAAAGGAAAAAGAGCACAATTGTCCAAGAAGATACTCAAGCATCTACAAAAAGCCATAAGATAATCAAAACTTATGGGTATGATCATTCTGTAGGTTCTTCAAATCTCAATCTTATTCCGAGATCATCATCTAAACCTACTTTAGTCCAAATCTATGTTTTCTCTAAAAGCATATAATCTGATGATGAGTGTCTCCTTGGTTATGATCATCATAGAAAATGTATCATAGTTCATTGTAATAAACTTATTTACCATGTTTCTCGACAAAAGGGCGTGATGCATGGTGAATGGATTTGTAAATTTTTGACATATTTAAGTATGTAATATGTTTATATTCTCGAGCTTTGCAATCTTTTGAAGGTTTTTAGTTGGTTTCAAATGGATTCATAGGTACTGATATGAGTTATGTTTGATGGAGAATAAACACAGAAATACGATAACAACTATTACGCAACGAATATAATATTCCTTTAACTTGTAAGAATCCGTGAGGAGTAACAACAAATATATGATAACAAATTGATCAAATAAAAACGCCATAAAGAATACATATATTTTAACGTGGAAAACCCCTCAATACAAAGGTAAAGACTACATGTCATGTAGACCAAATAAATAGCTCAACTATAATTAAATAAGGGTACAAGAGAGTTTCAAAATGATGCACAAATTGTTCCTACGATCAGACAAAATAACAAAGCAATAAAGCTTACAAATGAAAATAACATGAAGAAAAACACCTCAAAAAATCTACTGTTGTGCGAGCACTATTCCTCTCTCTTCAGACGTCTTTTCACCGATCCAACCGTTGAAAATGAAGACCTATTGTCCAAAAATTAGCTCAGTCCAACGGTTAACAAATGCGCAGCTAATATTTTTCTGAAACTGATTTGACAAAATTGGAAATAGTCTCTCTTATCACTCTAATAAGACCTCCTCCACTTTTAATAAGTGAGATACATGTATTACAATATTTAGACTTTTCTCCACATAAGTAGGGAGTCCAATACCTAATAATATTTTAGGTCAAAATTTAGTGACGTTGATTCTTGATATGCTTTTAGTCATTTTAAGAAATGAAATTTTTTCATATTTATCAAAGGCAAAAAATTCGAATTTTAAGTGCTCTTTAAATCACAAATTTGTCGTTTATGTGTCTCTCCTCAAAATCAATTAACTCCAATTTTGTTGGTTGATAATTTGAGAGTTGCTATTCTTCAGGTCCCCGTTTAATTTATTTGTAGTTGTTTTTGTTTTTAAGCTTAGACCCATTCGTTTACAATAAAAAAACTGTTTTTAATTTTTTTAAGAAGAAATGAGCGGTACTTCCATTTGGTATATGTGTCAAAAGTTGTGTTTCCAACGACACAAATGATATATTTTAGTCATTAATAGTTTAAACTTATATATGTGCCACATAATGTTTCATTAATAAATAAAAATTAAAGATGAAAAAAGTTAATATTGTTCACTGTATTGTTTCTATAACACGTGTTAAGTATTGTATCAATAATTTTTATTCAAATAACATTTTTAAGATATAAATTATTAAATATTTATTTAACCTATATTTTATTAATCACTAATATGTAAGATATTAATCACTGAGTACTACTGTAATTTAGTGGTTAAATAAGTACTCTAAAATAAATTGTTAATGTAATATATTTTAGTAGTTAATGAAATATATATTTAAAAGTAGTTAATAATATGTATTTTAGTGGTTGATGAAGTAATAATTAATGTATTTTAGTGGTTGATGAAGTAATAGTTAATAGTAGTGTAAATATATTTAACACAACATACAAATTTAAATGTTGTGTTAAAAAAGTGTTTTTAATTTTTTTTAAAAGAAATTTTTTATTTCTTTTTACAAAAACAAAAAAGAAATAAATAATACACCGTGTGTGTATATATATATACATGGTATCTTTGTCAAAAATTGTGTTTCAATAACACAATTATTATATTTAAGTGGTCAATCGTATAAATTTGTATATGTGTTACTAAAAAATGTTTTAATAATAAATAAATAAAAATTTGAAAAAAAATTGATTTTTTTTTTAAAATTATAAAAAGTTTGATATTTTTTTAAAAAGTTTTTTTTTTTTAAAATAACACTACACGGCGCGCGTGTGTGTATATATAAATATATATAGTGTTTATCTCAAAAGTTGCATTTCAATACCACAAACTGCTATCTAAATTGACCTTTATATAATCTTATTTCTTTTATTTAATAATTAAATTATGTTAGTATCTAGAATTAAACATGAGATTTTTTATTTAAAACTCTTTCAATGTCCTTTAGTTTACCATAAGAAGATAACATTAAGTAATTGATAGAAACAAATGTTAATTGATTGCAAATACAAAACTATTTTTTTTTGCAAGAATGTGATATTTAAGAGAATTTAAATTCTTCGATGTAAATTATTTTGTTTAAATAATAAATTTGGAGAATTTTTAAAATGAAGAGATTTCAAAGTTAAATGTAAAGAATTTCAAATATTGCCTAAATCTTAATAATTTCAAATTTTCTTTTTATTTAATCAAAATACTATGGTCCCTAATTTGTTCAAATTTACATATTAGTCGCCATTTTTAATGTTTATTTGCAAATTGATCTCTACAAATTTTGCAAAAATTATTCCTCAACTTTCTCAAAATTTTAGCTTTTGGCACAAATTTAATTTTTAATTTTGTCAAAAAACAACTCTTAAAATTTATAAAAATAACTCAATTTCAATAGAATAATAAATAAAAAAATCAATTAAAAATTTAAATTATCTAGAATTATAATTTCTTTAAATTCTTCAATTATCTTTTCTAAACAGTCCAAAAGTAATAGAATCAAAACAGTTTTAATTACCGCCACATAAGCTAGCTAGCTACTTTCAAAGGCCACAGCTAGATTTACTAAAAAAAAAACACAAAAATACGACAGCTAGATTGAGTAAAAAAAGAAAGAAAGACCACAGCTATAGTCATTAAATTTGCTCAACTCCAATAAACGATTTTAGTTGAATAATGAATCAAAATGTGTAAATTATTACTTATGCTGGTTGGTCCACAAAAGAATTAATAACTTCGACCTACTCCAACAACAATCCTGTTTATAAGGCATTAATCATAACTGGCCGTTTCGGGTTTACATTTTCGCAGAGACGTTTCCCGTATATATCAATTAATTAATAGAAAAAATGAGCATACAATCTATTTATATAATTATATTTTACCCTCATATAATTGCACATTACTACAAAATTACCACTATAAGATAATTTAAGATTAGATAGGGGGTGTACGTAAGTTGAGTTGGGCGGGTTTTGATAAAATCTAATACTCGATTATCTTTGAGTTGAGTTAAGTTCTAAACCCGTATTTTTTATTTAACCCGACCTGATTAGATTAAGAATTAGTTGGGTTGGATGAGTGAGTTGACTGGTCGACCCACACCCATGTACACCCCTACTATCATAATTTTTTAATAGTAGTACTTCATTTATTTATTTTCAAAATACTTACTATTTTCAAATAAAATAAAATAAAAAGTGTTTAATAGATTTAAATATAAAAAATTTAAACTAATTTATCATAAGCAGAAGCATTATTTTTGCTCATAAATAGTATTTAACTCAAATGAATAGTATTTAATTCAAAAAATTTGTATTTAACAAATGTAAAAAATTTAAACTAAATTCATCATAAATATAAGCTTTGAATTCATACATTCATTATGCAAAATTATAACAAAATATAACATTTAAATAAATAGTATTTAACTCAAAAATTATATTATTTTTTTGAAAGAGATTGTTTAAAGATTAAATACGAAATTTTATGAATAGCCATATACGAGATTATAAGGTCAAAACAAATTATCAGTTATGAACACATGTGATTGAACTCTGAGCTGCCAAACAAAATTTAAAAAAAAAATATAACTAGTTACTAGGTCGGATCATCAACTGGTTCAAATTGTTGAATCCATTATCAGAATCAAATATAAGCGGGGTTCAACGGGTTGGGTCGGATTGTGTTGAGTTGGGTGATCGAATTGACGGGTCGACCTGCGTTTATGTACACCCCTAAACACAGAAGTAGAATAAATTTCTCAAAAGTATCTGTTCTGATATGCTTTATAGTTCACAATATCCAACACACCAATTTTTTATATCTAATTTAAAATTAGATATATAAACTTTTCAATTATTTTTTTATTCATATTTTATTATATATATATATATATATATATTTATTTAGACTCTATTTTTGAATTTACAGTATATAAAAGTTTTAGTCGGTAACAATTATTTATGAATTTATAATTTATAATATTTTTTTATAGTTAATTCAAGTAGTTTATAACTTACTATTTATAATTTATTTATTATAATTTAAATAAATAATTTATATAATTTAAAATAATTTTATCAAATACAAATTTAAAGTAAATAATTTAAAATAATTTATTTATTATAATTTTATTAAATAGTAATTTTAAAGTAAATAATTCAAAATAAGTTATTTATTATAATTTTAAAATAATTAATATTTTAAATTAAATAGTTTATTCATTCATTTATTTTAATTTAATATAAATAAAATAGATAAAAAAATAAAAAAATATCATATTGATAAATTTTAAATTAATATAAAAGTAAATTTTAAACTACTACTTTTAAAATATTTTAAACATTAATTGATAAAATTTCTTTTTAATTAAAAATATCTTGTTATGTCATTTTACATTTTAAGCTCATTGAACCGTTAATTTTACTAAATACTTCAATTAACTTAACAACTATCAGATATAAACTATACACTATAAACTATAAGCTATTCGATATAAACTAATTATACCAAACATAGCCTTACACACACTCTAATTTTTAAAATTTTAGTTGAAGATAATTAATATTTTGCGAACACTCCGATATTTTAGAGTTTTGTTGAATAATGAGGATATTTTAATAATTTAAAATTAGAATTATTTTATCTTAAGGGTATAGGTGCCCATCTTTTCTCATGGGTATCTAAGAATTCTTTTTGAGAACTTGTTTCATGAGATTATATGTTTTAAAATATAAATAAAATATTGACTATAAAATTATATAATATATATATAGTTATATATCTAATTTATACAATTTTTTTATATACATGATCAATATAATAATATGAAAATAATCATCCATTAAATCAAATTTTCGTAAATAGTTATTAAATCGAAGTAACTCTAACAAGAGTTACTATCATAATAAGTTAATCTCTACCTCACACTCAAACGTAGTATATATAGATTTATTTATTTAGCACCCCTTTAAAATAAATTATAAGTAGAAACTAAACTCTAATTATGAATAACTTGTGAGAAGTTGGGCTGCTTTGTTGTTAGTCTACTGATGAGATGTCTCTAGCCTCATTTACTGAATAAAAATTATGAATAGCCTATTAACCGTGTTATACTTATACATCAGTAAAAAGGGGCAGTACATTTTCACAACTTTTTTCTTGGAAAACAATCGAACCAATCGTGACAGATACATGTTTTTTACATTATGCGGTATATATATATCTATGTTAAAAATTACTCTGAATAAGTATTCAATTTAATCAATAGAAATATAAAATAAAAAATTACAATAGTTTAGAGTTATAATAATTAAATAGGAAAAAAGAGAAACAATAATTGATATGTTTTATTTAAAAAAATATGATAGAGTATAGTGAGAAGTGAATAGCACGATCCAGTGGTTCGGGTTGTTTGTAGTGAATAGCATGCAACTTGTAAATAGCATCCACAGTCAACTTGCATAACAAAATATGATAAAAATGTAACCATTTATTTATATATATAGATAGAGTAACATTTCCACAAGAAACAATCACAAATATTCCTCCTCCAAAACAATTCCTTAAAATTTCCAAAACTCATGGATCTATTGCAGATTTTGTGCCTTTTTCCTTTATTGTTATATTCAATTTTTTGTCTTTCAAAGTTAATTCATAAACGTAGAGGGCAATCATGTTACATGTTAGCTTACGAGTGTTTCAAACCACCAGAAGAAACAAAACTGACCACAGATTCATGCGCAAAAATAGTGATGAGAAACAAAAACCTTGGTATAGAGGAATTCAGGTTCCTGTTAAAAACCATGGTTAGTTCAGGAATTGGTGAGAACACTTACTGTCCAAGAAACGTTCTTGAAGGAAGAGAATCATGTCCAACTCTGAAAGACACAAACGAAGAAATAAACGAAATAATGTTCAACACACTCGACAACCTTTTCAAAAAAACATGTTTTTCACCTTCTGAAATAGACATTCTTGTTGTCAATGTTTCATTGTTTTCACCAGCACCTTCTTTAACAGCTAGAATAATAAACAGATACAAAATGAGACATGACATTAAAGTTTTCAACCTTGCAGGAATGGGGTGTAGTGCAAGTGTTGTAGCTATGGATCTTGTTCAACAGCTTTTCAAAACATACGAAAATTCTCTTGGAATTGTTGTTAGTACAGAAAATCTTGGTTCACATTGGTACTGTGGTAAAGACAAAAAAATGATGCTTTCTAATTGTTTGTTTCGTTCAGGTGGTTGTTCCATGCTTTTCACAAACAAAACAGAACTGAAAAAATCAGCAATCTTGAAACTCAAACATATGGAGAGAACACAGTTTGGTGCTGATGATGAAGCTTACAATTGTTGCATACAAGTTGAAGATGAACAAGGTTATGCAGGTTTTAGACTAACCAAGAGTCTTGTTAAGTCTGCTGCAAAAGCTTTAACACTGAATCTACAAAATATGGCCCCAAAGATTCTACCTTTATGGGAACTGGTAAGGTTTTTCACTCTTTCATTAAGAAAAGGTATGAAAAAATTTGAATTTGTAAACTTTTTTACTGTGTTTTTTAACATGGTAAAAAAAAGTGGATTGAATGTGTTAGGAGGAGGAATAAATTTGAACTTGAAATCAGGAATTGAACATTTTTGTGTTCATCCTGGTGGCAGAGCAGTTATTGATGGTGTTGGTAAAGGTTTAAGGTTGAATGAATATGATCTTGAACCTGCTAGAATGGCACTTCATCGTTGGGGGAATACTTCTGCTGGTGGACTTTGGTATGTTTTAGGTTACATGGAAGCAAAGAAGAGGTTGAAAAAAGGTGATAGGATTTTGATGATTAGTCTTGGTGCTGGATTTAAGTGTAATAATTGTGTTTGGGAAGTTATGAAGGATTTGGATGATACTAATGTTTGGAAAGATTGTATTGATAGTTATCCTCCATCTACATTAAGTAATCCTTTTAAGGATAAGTATAATTGGATTAATGATGAAGATCTTAGCTTTGTGAGGTTCGATTTTAGTTCCATGAAGATTTAGGAGAATGGGATTTGATTGGATTGTGGAATATTATACACAAATTGATATCATACACTAGCTTTGGTTGTTAATTAATTATTTAATTACAAATTGATTATTATGTAAGGAGAGAAAGAAAAAAAGAATTCATAAACTCAAATTACATATACAAGTTTAGGGAAGTTGTGTCATGTTTTCAATATTTGTTCTTGTGTCCAATATGTTTGAACATGTACTCTTGTATTATTTGGTCAGAAAGAGGAGAAATTAAAGCAAGTGTGTAGACTTAATTTGTTTTGAGGTAAAACTTCAAAATTATGTGTATTATTGTTCCTATTGATGAAATAAAGTTCATGTCATTAATATGTGTATCTATCATTTTTGTTAAGTTTAAAGTTTTTTACAACTGTTTTATTGCAACATTTAGTTTTAAAGTTGAAAGTTCAACGAATCACGAATTCATTTCGGTATTAGTTCAAATAATTTTGTAGCTGAATTTATTTAACTTTTTGATTGAATTTTAGACTAACATTACTTCTTTCTTATGAAAATCCAAAGATTAAAATAAAAATAATAATATGAAACACACGTTGTGTGTGTGCACTAAAAAACCCTCGTTACTGGCTTACAAAAAGAGGGTAGAAGCATTAACTGGTTCCATCCCCCTTAGCTAGCTACAATGGCCTCAAAGAAAATAGTAGAAATTGTTATTATTTGTACGTACCCTACCCTATGAAAAAAGGTTTTCTGACCCCTATCTGCCACATTTATTGCATTGGAGCTTCTTTTTTCTCTTTTCCTATTAAATACAAGTACGGATACCATCAATATAAGGGCTAGTTTTTCTCCCTATATCACTGACTCCATTTAATCATATTTACTACTTCCGTTCAAAAATAGTTGTAGCATAAGAAAAAAATAATTTTATTAAATTATTACTTAATTTTAATTATAAAAATGTAAAATAGAGATAATAATTTGAAAATAATAAATATAATATTGATTAAAGAGTATAATTGATAAAAACAAATTAAAATTGCATCAAAAAATAAAAATTAAATTTATTTTAGAACAAAATTTTCTTACAAATATGATAACTAATATAAGATAGAGGGAGTACTATATAATTTCTTAAGAAAAAGAATATGAAATTATACATATTAAGAGAATGGTTTTCCTAAAAAAAGAAGAAGAATGGTTGATGATTTAAAAAAACGATTGGTTACATTTAATTTATCTAATTCATACAAAAAATAATTCTATCATATAAATTATGATACTCACATTGTACTTTTTATAATTAAGACACACTTACAAAATTCACAAGTAATAGAATATAAAATTAAATTTGCAAAAAAAAATATGCGTTACTTTTCTATAATTATTGATTTCATAAAGAAGAAAATAATATATGTTTTTCAATGATAAATTAAATATTTCAGTTTTATAAATAAATTATTAATGCATTTAAAATTTTGGAAAAAAACTTATAAAGAAGATAAAAAAACTCAAAAGATAAATGATATAATAAAAAAAATATTAATAAAAAATGACATATAATTTAGAGAAATAGATTTTGCTAGAAAACCTAGTAACATGGATTATTCAAGCTGTACTATCTCTTTAGAATTTCATTTCACGTGTCATCGCTTTGTTATAAGGGGACACTTTTTTTTGACAACATTATAAGGGGACATGCACTTTAATAGTGCCTTTAATTGCCGGCGCTTCATGTACTGGTTTACCCAATTAAATAAAATGGAATATGGCATATAATAATAATTTGGTGGTTAATAATGAAAGTTAGATTCGTAAAATATGGTGAATTCAAATTTATAAATTATTTTTAAGTAGATAAATTAATAAAAATAAATAAATTTGGTGGTTGTGTTGTTGACTTATGGGAAAAGGGTAAAAGAGTAACCGAATAAGGAGAATGGACTCCCATCCTCTCTTGAATAGTAAAACGGTACTTAGACATTGCATAATTAATTTTCATGTGAACTTTTGTTGCATCTGTCTTTGTTTATATACAAACATTTAGTTCATATACAAGCATTTATTTTTATTTTTAGTACAACTCATATAAGCATTTATCTGTAGACAGTGACATAAATAAAAGATATCATCCTGTCGGAAAATAAATAAATAAATAAAAGATATCTATTAGTGACAAGATTATTTGAAGGTAATTTATATCAAATGAAAAATTATTTAAATATTTATGATATGATTAGTTACTGCAAAGAGTATTTCGTGAAGTTCAAATGTCGGTGGTCATTGGTCATTCGATCGAGATAAAGTGATTTATATTTAAATTTAATATTTTATAATTATAAAATAAAAGTTAAAATTTACAATTTATTTATTTATTTTTTATCTGAATCTAATGGTACTCAAAACCTTAAATGTGTTAATTTAAAATTTTCTAATTGAAGAGAATTCAAAGAGCACACTATCACCTAATGTAGAACTTGTGGGGCTCGGAGACATTGTAAATTTGGAATCTTGTGAGAAACCAAAGTAATTCTTCTGGTAATAAAAGTGGATTTAAGGTTGGCAATTAAAAGGGTACCTAGAGAGCAAAATTATAATTTTGAATGAAAAAATGCAAGTGTAAGCTAAGGTTAAATGCATTTCTTTTGAAATATATTCCCTTGTTTTCATTAGTACATGGTTGGGATAAAACCGTAAATTTTTAGTAGAGTCAACATGGAATATATCTAATGAGACAAAAGTTTTTATAGAGAAGTGAGAGAATGTATTATTAGTCGTTAGATAAAAATGAATGGCCTTGATTTGTCAAAAATCTATCCACTTCCACTTGAACTTTCTACTTTCATTTGGTGTGAAGTGGGTGTGGCAAGGAATAGTGTAAATGGATCAGACAAGAGTTTTGAGTTTTCTTGGTCAATAACGAGTAAATTGAACCATTGTTTACATTTGTGACTATGATTGAATTTCTCAATGGGTGTTTCTTTTTTTTTTCCAATATTTTCAAATAAACAAAAATATACGTTTAAATTTGAGTATCATAAATTTCCACGTTTTGGTAGGTGACACTATTTCTCGTTGAAATACCAGTTTTGGCAAACATTGATAGTTCATTGGAATATGCCAAGGCCCACATATCCTTATTGGGTCGGGCCAAGGCCCACGAGAGAATATAATATAATAATAGAAAAAGCTAAAAAAGAAAAGAAACGAGGTAGTAATAATAAAATGAAAAGAGGGAACATGTAATAATAATGGCAAAATGATATCAGACACCGACTGCGTCGAAAATGCCACCGCGGCCACTGCCGTCGCCGGTGAAAAAACTTCCGCTTCATCCGATAAAGATCACCGCTCACCGCCGGCAGCTCCAAATATTGTGATGTCCTCTAGAGATCACGATTCTCTCTTCAGCGGTGGTGGCATCAGGTGGTTATTTTTATTGCTTACTTTATTCTGCGCGTTTTTCTTTTCTAGTTATTTATTGAGGTTGTTGTTGTTGTTGTTCTTCTTCTTAATTGAGCATTTTTATCTGCAAATTCGTGATCTAATTGAACGGCGTCGTTCGCGCCTTCGTTTTATTTAAGAGAGCCATATAATTAAGATATCTGATTCCAAAAAAAATGAGGTTTCCTACGTGTTTATATGTAACTTTCAAATTTGCAATAGTTAATGATGAATTGCATTGTAATTTCATCGCTACACAATTATATAATTTATGGTATGATGAGTAGACTACGGCAAGCTATGAAACATTGAGACGACATTGACACATAGATACAAATAATAATTTTAAAAAATGAAAGCAGTTGAATGTAATTACATGCACATGAGTCTTGATGTGTCGATGCATGCGTTGGTGCTACATAGATGGTAGGACAACCACATAGAAATTCATTCAAAAAGGATTAGTTAGAGATGCATCTTTACATATAATTCGACGATAATTCCTATGTTGTTATTTGTTAATCCCTAGTGGTGCGTAGCACCAAACCCCAAAAATGCTATAGCTGTATAGTAGATAGCGGGATGGTGTCACGCCGAACCTTATCACTGCTACGCTATTCAGCTATAGCGACACTATTTCCAACATAGGATAATTCTAAGATTTTCCATGAATAACACTGATTTCTCTCCTCCACCAACTTTTCTCGCCACCTGATGCTTGAACTTTGCAACTACTAATTCACAACCCAGTCACAGAACAAAAGAATTGATTCTTAAACAGCCAATATCTGTGCAACTTTCTATTCTACATATAAGGAATGTGGCTACTTAGATGTTTTTATAATTTGGGAGGTTCATAGCCAAATTAAAAGTTAAGGGTCTGTTGGTCTATTTGCCAAAGACAGAAAAATAAAGGTGGCTCTGTCCACTCCCTCCCTACACTATTACATGTGCATCTTTAGGTTATCGCAACAGGAATGTATTAGAAAAATTGTTCAAATGTATGACTTTCAAGCCAAAATAGTAAAGGATAATAAGAGAACAAAATGAAGTTTTACTTTCTTTGCTTGTAAAATGACATATGTAGTTTGGAATCCAGAATAGGGAAGTGAGATGTAAAAACATTGGAAAAGAGATGATTTAGTGGGTTCTCGAGTGAAAAAAAAAGACACGGCGAATAATAATTTGGGAAATGTTCACCCAATTAAATACTATTTGATCTATACAACGTAATCTTGTCTAAACATGGAAGATAGCATGGAAAAGATTAATAATGACATAATTGTTTGTTTATTATTGACTCAATAGCAATTGTTCTGCTAAATTCCATTAAAAGAAAAATTAGGGACTTGTGAAATTTTCATGTTGGATCAAGTGCTTACTTCCACGCCAAAAGCTATAGCTAATGGCAATGGTGCAATATTATTTCCTTAAGGATTCTCAGAGCCACATCTAACTTAATGGGCTGTACCTATTAAAGGCATTATAGGCTGTGGTAATAAGCATACTATATCCCACAAGTGGATAAAGCCAACAAACCCCCAAATAGCACCCCATCCTTTTATGTTTTTATAATAGCCCTCAACTCTCGAATATTTAAAATTTTGACAATGAGTAAATTGCACTTATTTTTTTCTAGCTTTCTATCTGGAAGTCGAAATGGAAGGATCAGCTATGGATATTCCAGTTTCAAGGGTAAAAGATCTTCAATGGAGGATTTCTTTGAGACCAAAATATCAGAGGTTGATGGTCAGATGGTTGCCTTTTTTGGTGTTTTTGATGGTATGTCTTAGGTTTTTGTTTTGTACCCCTTAAAATTAATGCTTTAACTTTTCCTTCCTCTTTGTTTCTGTTAGGAACCCAAGAATTTAGAGGAAGAACAGAAATATATAGAAAAAAGATAAGAAATAATAAGAGAGAATTTGTCTAAAGAAAATGATACACGAGCGGATACGCTCCTACAATTTTTTACACCACTCAATTTCTAAATTTGATAAAAGATCCTTTACAAAGGAATGGAAGTCTATATTTATAGACTTCCTATACACAAGGATAGGGAAAGGGATTGATAGCAACTACCCTAAAACAGAAACAACAACTAACAAACAGAAAATAACTAACCTAATTAACTAATCCAACAACCTTTAACTACCTCAACTACTCTAATTTCCCTTTATTCTATATCCTAAGAGTTTCCCTATTTTTTTTATGGTTTATTCTATTAGTGTGATTCTTTTCATCATAGGATCGATCTGCCAGGCTAAGACTCCAATATAGTAAGATTGTCCCTAAGCTGAACAAGTAAAGGTGTATTCAATATTCACTGTTGATATACTTTAAAGTGCATCAATATCTTAACACACTATAATTTTAGGTTTGATATACCCTTTCTAACTTAATAGATGAACTCACTTTAGAAGTGCTTTTTCCAATGAGCTATAGGTTCATGGTCGGCACTGCCGCACTGGATAGGTTTTGAATTTTTTGGGAAAGGGGGTTCAGTTACTGCTTACTAGTTTCGAATTTTAGAAATGATAGAATAGAGCATCAGAAATCGGCTTGGTAGATGATATTCTTTTATTCACCATTTGGAATTATTAGACCGCTGTAGGCTTAGGAGTTGTAAGATGATTTTGATTGAGGTTTAATGGAGCAAAAGAGTTCAGTGTAATGGGGGAAGACAAGGCTCACAATTCCTAACTAGACAAGGATTCCTATAAAATTGGGAAGGGGGAAATCAAAGTACTCAATAAGTATATGGAAATCATTTTATCAACTATTGTTAGAACATGAAAGAAGTTCACAATGCCCTATACTGCAAAGAGGTGTGTGTTGATCAATCATGATACCCAACCCTTTTTAAATTCTATAATAAAATTGAGAAGAATGTAAGTTGTCTCATATTGACATGTCCTTTTCACGCATCTCTTTTTATTTATTTATTTTCATCTATTTAGGCCATGGAGGTTCGCGGACAGCAGAATACCTGAAAAATAATCTATTCAAGAATTTGAGTAGCCATCCTGGCTTTATCAAAGACACAAAGACAGCTATTTGTATGTACTTCAATTGTGTTAAATTGTAGGACATAGTGAAAATTATCGCACCACATTATAGTTGTCTGTCCTGCTACCTGGAAGGTCTAAATATGAACTTTTTTTATATTTAATTATTTATCTTATGGCAGTTGAAGCATTTAAACAAACAGATGTTGATTACCTCAATGAGGAAAAGGGGCATCAAAGGGATGCTGGGTCCACTGCATCAACAGCGGTGTTGTTGGGCGACCGAATTCTTGTTGCAAATGTTGGTGATTCCCGAGTAGTTGCATCTAGAGCTGGTTTAGGTTGGTGTCATGCCATGTCAATTAAGTGTTGGAAGAATTAGATTTACAGTTGGCAGAATGTGCATTTTTTTTAATACAGTGGTCAATGAAGAGGGATACGGGATATATCCTTTCCTTGTGGTACATTGTCAAGCATTGATTTTTGGTTACTTCAGTTTTGCTAAGTTATGTTACAAATTGCTTATATTAGTCCGATATACAAAACAGATGAACAAGCAAAGCAGTCTTCTATCTTCATCCTTGTGTTTTTGTTCTTTTCATTGATATGAATTCATGTGTTATACAGCTGTTCCTTTATCGGTTGATCACAAACCTGATAGATCTGATGAGCGTCAAAGGATTGAACAGGCTGGGGGATTCATAATATGGGCAGGTAAATTTCATCGTATATGGCTGTTGCCATTTGTTTTATGCTTCATAATAAATTAATGATAATAATAAAAAACTTACTCAATTGCTGGTTTATCCAGGAACATGGAGGGTTGGTGGTGTTCTTGCTGTTTCCCGTGCATTTGGAGACAAGCTTCTTAAGCCATATGTTGTTGCTGACCCAGAAATTCAGGTTGGCTAAAATCTTAATCTTAAGCTTGATCACCCATTTTGTGTATCTGCGTTTTTATACATCTTATTTTGCTAATTTATCCCCTCCACCCCCTCTTTGCCCTTTGGGTACTCTTTTTGCTTAGGAGGAAGAAATTGAAGGCGTGGATTTTATAATAATTGCTAGTGATGGTCTTTGGAATGTTATATCAAACAAGGTAAGACTATTTACATCTTGGCTCAACAAATTTATAGGGAGTGAGACCTACATGAATTTCACCCAATAATTAAGTATGTTGAGAAGAGTGTATAGCTAATGTTTGTCTTAACTTTAAGAGCTAGCCGTTTCCATTATGTATTAATATTGTCATATTTTATTTTTTTCACCATTCTCAGTGTACTAATGATATCTATGGATCTCTACTCTTGTACTTGGTGGTCTTCATGCTTGCTGTCTTTTTATATTGTGTCCATTCATTTGTGCAATCATTGGTGAAATTTTGGATGCTTTGTTTTTCTTTCTGGTTTTCATAATCAATACAGTTTTATGTGACATTTAGCCAAAGTTGTGTATTACTCCCTCTGGTTTCGAATATAAGCAAAAAAAACTAGACTTTGATGGTCTAAAATATAAGCAACTTTCAACAATTTTTATTACATTAAATATTATTTTTCCCGTAATACCCTTCATTTAATTTAAACTTTCCTGCCTATTTACGGTTACCAGAAGAAGATAAACAGCCGCCACTCTCTTCTTCACTCAGAACATGGTTTTCTAACAGTTTAGTTCTGGGTGTTCGATTTGATTAGTATTTTTTAGCTCTATGAATTCCAACATTTTATGCCCCTGTAATATCGTGTTAGTAAATTTTTTGGTAAATAAATATTTATGAAACCCCAGCATCTGATTGTGCAGTCTCAACCTTTTCAGGAAGCCGTGTCTTTAGTACAAAATATCACTGATGCAGAAGTGGCATCTAGAGAACTTATTAAAGAAGCTTATACCCGAGGAAGCTCAGACAACATCACTTGTGTTGTTGTTCGATTTGATCCATCCTGATCTGTCTCTCTATCTATGCTTTAGGTATCTGTCATTTCTAACAACTTAAATAGAAATGACAAATGGGTGTGAAGGTTTACCTTATTTTCAAATGAATTATTACTTCTATTAATTTATTTTAGTTATGATATTACAGTTTCCTTGGTTGTTTTAGTCTTCTAGATACTCCTAGCTGGAAAAATGAAATACCTGTAGATGCATTTGATTTTACCCTTGAAAGGCTACATATCTCGGATCCAGCTAGTTAATGTGGCATTCTGAACCAGCTAAAGTACAGGATTTTTTCTTCATTGATCTTCATATCTTTATTTGTTTTGTTGTTGTTTGTAATGTTACAGTCTTAGGCTTTGTTTGGATCGATGGAATATGGTGGAATAGAATAGTAACTAATGAAGTTCCATTGTTTGGATATTTAAAAAATGAGTGGAATGGAATGGTAACTAATGAAGTTCCATTGTTTGGATATTTAAAAAAGGAGTGGAATGGAGTGGGACATGATAGAATTCATTTCATCCCATTCTATCATCTTCCTTCATTTTCTTTCCCTCCAATTTGTGGTGTATGGGATAGAATCCTACCTTTTATGTTTCATTCCATCATCAAATACGCAAACATTGGAATCGATACTCTATTCCATTATGCTCTACTTCACTTTATTCCCTTCTATTACATTCCGTTGATTTTAAAATATTCAAACAGAGTTTTAATCTCTTCAACTGAGCGAGAGTTTGGTACTGTTGAAGTCCACATGCTCAACCCTATAGCTATTAAAAGGGATCAGACCAAATGGGTCGGGCCATTTGGTAAATGGCCCACATATTAGTACATGTTGGGCCTTAAAAAATGAGGAGTCTTTTTGACCTGGGCCATCATTCCACATTAAAATGGGGTTGGGCTGGCCTTACGAGCTACAGGCTGACTCACTACAACAACAAAAAATATAATTTTTTGTAAAAAAATTATTATGAGTAGATTTGGGATGACTCAAATAGTTTTTTTTTGTTGCTATTTTTGGATTGACTTTAAAAAATGTTCTTTTTGAATTGGTTTTTTTAAAAAAAAGTAATAGGTCAACCATAATTAAAAAAAGAAAAGAAAACTCAATTTACTAAAAACACCAAGAAAATGTATTCTGTCAACAACATTATTGTGGTAATTGTCGTCTGTCTAGCACCTTTGCCATCTGCTCTTTTTGTGATTGTCATATGCCGACCAAGATCAATATCGAATTCCAACTATACCCTAAACGTGACTAGGTTCTATTGTAGAGTGGTTGTATTATGTATTATTGTTTTATTTTATTTTATTGTCTCTATTGTAGTAAGTGATTGATGATGTTTTTGTATTATAATTTTTATTAATTAAAATAAAAAATATCAAGAAAAAATTGGTCGTCGAGCCATTGTCCAGCATAGTCTATAATAAATGAGTTAGTCTTGATGAAATATGGTCCTATAACAAAGTGGGTTAAGATGAACTGATTCATTCGTGTGTACGAGTCCTTTTAATTAGATTAGGTCAGGTTAGGTTGATTTATTTGACAACTCTATTCGAACCTAAATATTCATGTAAGTTGCATGTTGTATGCTTTCTAACACCATATCAATTTGTGATTATATTTTTCCAAGGAATGATGAATTTTATGTAAAGTTTTTTGTTCAAATAAGATAAAACTGATTAAATCAACAATAAAACCTATATCTAGGTGCTCCAAATACAAATGTTGATTCTAATTTCGTCATTTAAATAAAAATATTGACATTAGTTTATTTTGACTATAATTAAATATCATTATTTCATTAATTAATGCTCTGAAATCATTTGTTAAGAATAACTTATCACTTAAAAATAAACAAATCGTTCATATTTTTTAACTTCAAATATGTGAGTTATGTAACAAAAAAAAAAAAAACTTCTAACATGTAAGATTCCATTCATAATCTCATCAATCATCCAAAAACTAACAATAGTAGTTTTTCCTGCAAAATAGTTATTTATTCTTAGAGAAAATCGTGGATTTATTTTCCAAACTATAATATTTTCTCATATATAGTTTTTGAATTACATAAATTTTATTAAGGATGGATCCTTATTTGTTTTAAATATAGTTTATGAACTATTTCCTTAAAAAAGTAGTTTATGAATCATTTATCTATTTTTACAAAAAGTTTATGAACTATTATTTACTATATTTTTAATTTTTCAGATATCATAAGAGAGAAATTGTTAGTATAGAACAAGTTATAATTTATTCTTATTTCTATAATAAATATCTTTTTCTCTTTTCTCCTTACGTGTCTCAATCGGACGGAACCGGCGTCAACTCTTCAATTGAAGCATGTGTCAAAAATATTTTATGTATAAAATATTGTTGCATCCTCACGGCCGCATACACACCACTACTTTTGAGTAAATGATTTTATAAGTTTTACGGCAATTAAAAGTTTTGTTATATCTATTTATTTAATTTTGATTTTAATAATTAAATAAATTATTTTTATAATTAAAATAAAATTCTTATTAAAATCATAACAAAAAACATCAAACTCAAAAAATAATACTTAAAAATTTGATGAGGTTAAATTTAATATAATAAATATTCAAATATATTAATTTTTAAATGTATCATAAAAATCATCAAATTAGCTCTAACTTAAAGTAAGTCTAATAATTTAATTTTATTTAATTTTTAAGATAATTATTATAATTCAAGTCAAACTTGTTTAATTGTTTAATAACTACTTCTAATTAATAGTGTGACTTTTTTTGTTATGATAGAGCATACTTTCTGTGGACTCAATTGTAAAATAAAAATAGTTTTTTTATATAAATATGCATAAGTAATTAATTGCAAATATATTAAGAATAGTAATTAATTGTACATATATTAAGAATAGTAATTAAATGCATTTAATTTTTTTATACAATAAAAATAAATTAGATTTTTTAAACTATCCATACTTTTCATTTAGTTTTGCATAATCACTTGTTATTTGTTAAATTATTAAGAGTGAAAACACAAACACAAATTTACATTTTTTACTATAGACAATTTTACTTTCTTTCTTTTTTTTTTTTAAAGAAACTCGTAGCATTTTTTATTCACCACAATTTGTTGAATACGTGTCGAAATATTAACAAAAATATGAAAACTAATTAAAGATAAGATACATTTGCTAAAACATAAACTTGAATCTAATTATTTTTTATTATTTGTGAATTGACCTACCACATTTTTGGAGTCATTCTCAAAATCAACATTGAGGGAAAAACCACTCCATTTTAGCCAACACAACACAAATTGTGGTGCAATGAAAACTAGACATTTATATTGCAATTATAAGACCCAATTGTGGCAATATGTTAGTTAATTTTTACTTTTTTACACTATTGATCACAAAAGTAACATAAAATTCATCAATTAATAAATAAGTTAGTAAAAATACAAATAAAAAATATTGCTATCATTAGCCCTATAATACAAGATTAATTTAAAATATATTATTTCATAAAAAAAATTAAAATAAACAAAACAAGAAAGAATAGCATCTCTTTATTTTTTAATAAGAAAAAGAAAAAGAAAAAGAAAAATCCAAAATGTGGATTGTCCATGTTCAATCCCCTCCCTCTTTCCCATCACTTTCCTTTTTCATCTATCAATCTTTCTTCCACACATCTTTCTCTTTTATCATCAAATCATCAAACAAACTCTTATGACTCATTACTTTCTACTTCACTTTAACTTCTTCCTTCTTAAATAGTTAATATTATACATACTTACTCTAATGGCCTCCAATTTCAACCAATCAGGTTTCTCTCTCTCTCTCTCTCTCTCTCTCTCTAAGCACCCATCTTTTTTCCTTTGCTGTAAACCATAAATTTTACGTTTTTTGACGACCCTTTTACTTGTTTTGCAGGATTAGCTCAAAGTCAAAGAGATTTGGAAAAAGGAACCATGACCCCAACAAACAACCCACTTTCCGAAATATCTCCGTCGCCATCTCCGTCGTCTGCGCCGGCGCCGGCTCTAGTGCTTTCAAACTCAGGGAAACGGATCGATCAAGCAGGAAAGAAGAAGTACGTGAAACAAGTAACGGGTCGTCACAACGACACGGAACTTCACCTTGCTGCTCAAAGGGGTGATGTTGGTGCTGTGAGACAGATCCTTGTTGATATCGATTCTCAGATAATGGATACTTTGAGTGGTGAAGATTTTGATCTTAGTGCTGAGATTGCTGAGGTTCGTGCTTGTGTTGTTAATGAAGAGAATGAACTTGGTGAAACAGCTTTGTTCACTGCTGCTGAAAAGGGTCACCTTGATGTTGTTAAGGAATTGTTGAAACATTCAACACTTCAAACTGTTTCTAAAAAGAATCGATCTGGTTTTGATCCTTTGCATATTGCTGCTAGTCAAGGCCACCATGGTATTTCTATTTCTTCCTTTGTTTTGATGATGAGATTTAGCTAATTTTATTGCGGCTCGTTTTGTGAAAATCGGTAGTTTAAGTAGTTTTAGAATGTTTTAGTGTGTTTTGTAGTACTTGTTTTGGAACATGTTCTTGGTTTCAACTTATAAGTAGAAGAACGATTTAAGTATATGCAAGTAGATTTGTTATTTATCAAGTAATTTATTATTTGACTTTTTTTCTTTCTAATGAGGACTTTCATAGTATTGAGTTGTTATCTTGCTTAAGGTATCAAATAAATAAAATCAATTATGATGCTTTTAATGGAAATATTAAGAGGAAAGTTATGAAGCAATAAATTATTATGCGAGGTTACTGTTTTGTGATCATTAGTGGTGTTAATGCTATGTAAACAAGCTTGCTAAACATTAATGGTCCGCTTATTTGGGCTGTAATTATTAGAGCTTGTAAAATTTCAATTTGTTGGCTGTGATGTTCTTGTGTCTTGATGTAATTGAAAATGTGCGTGTACTTTGTCTTCTGTTCTTGGTGGTAATCTGCATTGAATTTTCATTTGCAGCCATTGTTCAGGTTTTACTAGAATATGACGCAAGCTTAAGCAAAACCATTGGTCCATCCAATGCCACTCCACTTATAACTGCAGCTACGAGAGGGCACGTCGAAGTGGTGAATGAACTGCTGTCAAAGGATGGAAGCTTGTTGGAAATAGCTAGATCCAATGGCAAAAACGCATTGCATTTAGCTGCTCGTCAGGGTCATATAGAAATTGTAAATGCCTTGCTCAGCAAAGACCCGCAATTGGCTCGGAGGACTGACAAGAAAGGGCAAACTGCTTTGCATATGGCTGTAAAAGGACAGAGCTGTGACGTGGTGAAATTGCTTCTTGAAGCAGATGCTGCTATTGTTATGCTTCCCGACAAATTCGGTAACACAGCATTACACGTGGCAACCAGGAAAAAGCGAGTAGAGGTATGTCGAATAGTAGCGCATCATGACAAGCACCGTAAATATATAGATGAAGTAATACTGTTAAGCATGTCATAGTTCTTAAATGAAAAATCTAATATTTTGTGGTTTCTCAATTTCTTGCACAGATAGTGAATGAGTTGTTACTTCTGCCAGACACCAACGTAAATGCATTAACGCGAGATCACAAAACAGCCCTGGACATTGCTGAAAATCTTCCTCTCTCTGAAGAGTCATCGGATATAAAGGATGTCCTTTCTCGGTACGGGGCACTTAGAGCTAACGAGCTCAACCAACCGAGGGATGAACTGAGGAAAACCGTTACACAAATTAAGAAAGATGTTCACACCCAGCTTGAACAAACCAAGAGAACCAACAAAAATGTTCATAACATTTCCAAAGAACTAAGGAAACTCCACAGGGAAGGAATTAACAATGCCACAAACTCAGTGACAGTCGTGGCCGTATTGTTTGCTACGGTTGCTTTTGCCGCTATATTCACTGTACCTGGTGGGGATAACACCGACGGTTCAGGAGTGGTAGCAAGTTATTCTGCTTTTAAAATTTTCTTCATATTCAACGCTATTGCGCTTTTTACATCTTTGGCTGTTGTGGTTGTTCAAATTACCCTGGTTAGAGGTGAAACTAAAGCGGAGAAAAGGGTGGTTGTGGTGATTAACAAGCTGATGTGGTTGGCATCTGTATGCACCTCAGTGGCATTTATCGCCTCTTCTTACATAGTCGTTGGTCGGAAAAACGAGTGGGCAGCAATTCTGGTTACGGTAGTTGGAGGAGTGATAATATCCGGAGTTATCGGCACTATGACTTACTATGTAGTGAGGTCCAAGAGAACAAGATCAATGAGGAAGAAAGAGAAGCAGCTAGCCAGGAGAAGCGGATCCAACTCATGGCATCATTCTGAGTTCTCGAATTCCGAGGTTGATCGAATTTATGCACTTTGAGTTTGAACTTGCAAAACTTCGTGGATAGTGAAGACCAAATTATGTTGTGTAAAAGATAACAGTTGTTGAGTTTTCTCATTCACATTATTAACACTTGATGAGTTGAGTTAGAAACTCTAATGCAATAGTGTACTACACCTGTACATAGTACAGACACAGTTCTTCTCTAAGTTGGTGTTGTTGTAGGATCATGACAAATTGGAATGAAGGCTTGCTTGATCACTGTTGAGTGATGTGTACTTCAGCATGTCCTAAGTATCCATCTGCATCTTTAATGGCAGGTTGTGACTTGCGATAACGATCATCGTTTTAATTCTCAGCTTATAAAAAATATGCATGGTACATGCTATACCATTCTGTTACTGAGATTTTTGCTACTACAAATATCATGGGGGTGGAATCAAAGTAACAGTACATGTTAATAATGAACTAATAATAGTTGATGATTCGTTTGTGAAGTTTGCATTGTGCAGATAAGTGTATAATTGAAACATTCTTATTTTGGTTCTCTTATTATTTTGAATACCAACTTGAAAGGATTAAAACAATTATGTTTTCTCTCAGAAGATAACAAAGTCTTCATCAACTAGGTGGTGAATTATTTTGCTGAATTTGTAGTTGATATGATTTTATATTTTGTCACTGTTTTTCTTCAGATTTCTCTTATGGATTGGAAAATTGTTAATTGTTTCATTATTAAAGTCTAGTCGTTGGGCCAATTGAATAGTCATTGTTCTATGGCCCAAAGGCATAAGGCCTATGAATAAGCCTTTTTTAACTTCCTATATAAGGAGTATGACTTGTCCTATTTCGTCTACTCATTTATGACATCAAAGTGTCTTTTGCATAGACCTCTCCCTCCAATCATTCAACACCATCAATCTTCCCTGAGGTTGATTTATGTTTTCAAATGACAAGAACTTGGATTTTAATAACTAACAATACAAACGGTCCTATTTCCAAAATAAAGAAACATATGAACAAAATAGAAATTTTGAGGCATACTTGTATTTGCTTTTGCTTGGTAAATAAGTTCGCTCTTGTTTGGCATAAAATAAACATTCTTTCAACAACAAAAAAACTGCTTAAATTATGAAGGGTTCCTTTTTAAAATAATGGAGGTTGTTGTGATTTACCACTCCAAGAAGGCATTAGTATTATTATTTCACAAATTTTCTTTTGTCCCTTTTTCCTTAGCTCCAAAGTTGGCAAACATGTGGTAACATTTTTACTTAGTTTAAGGATTGGTTACACCCAAAAGAAAGATAAGTAAAAGAAATAAAAAAAAGAACCACCTGAAAAAGATGTTTGTCGCTTTGTCTGTTGCACAAAATGATTTCTTTATATTTCAAGTGTGATTATTTTTAAATACATCTTTAAACTTACTTTAATTATTCATAGACTTTCCTCATTGGATTTAAAGGCCGAGAAATGAAGACATGTGGATTTCCACAATCATCATCATCATTGTTACTCTAGATATTTCCACAACCTTGTATTTTAATAAGAAAATATTAACAATTGAAAGTTGTGTATTTAATACTTTTGAAATTGTAAGAATTGAATTTTTTTACTCAAAAAGTCGTTTTTTATTTTCTTGGTAGCACGATGGTTTAAAATATACTCAATCTGAAAAGAAATATAAATAAAAATAATAATTAAAAAGTTGATATATCTATCCTATTTTAAAATAAAATACATAAATTTTTCGATTACTATTTTTGTTAGCTTATATTTTATTTTAGAGAAGTACTTATTTATTTAAGAAAAATCATATATAGCAATTACATATTTATTAAAAAATATCCGGTCTTAGCCATGTAATAGCTTTTGCCGTTCATTGTAACCTTATTTTATTCAAACTATTAGTCTCTATAGTTGTTAGTAGAATATACGTGATTTAAAAAAAAGTATTCATTAAGAAGTGATTGTGGCTCATAAAATTAATGGAAAATCGGATGATCTTGGTTGCCACCATTTGAACACATAGCTAAATTTAGTATTCCTTGATGCCTATCAAAAAAAAACAACAAAAGAATTTAGTATTCCTTGATAGTGAGCCTTGTTTCCATTAGTAGATTTATTTATGGAAGTTGGTCTCCATAATTTTAACTAATTTTGTCATTTGTTTTCCAAATTGAATTTTGACCTTTCAGAAGATATTATAATATACATGTTTTCTATTTAATAGTTTCTAGATAATAATATACTTTCCACTTCAACAAATTTTAATTATGATGTCCACATTACTCTATCACTCATTGAGTTTGTACTATATGTCTGCTCTGATAATTTCTTTTCCATGATTGATAAATAATAATACTAAACAGAATCAAACTATTAGATTCCTGTTCTTACTGACAGCACTTAGATGCAGTGAGATTTTTATAGAAGTCATATATGAAATACTAGATAATAGTGAAGCCTATCATACACAACAACAACAACAACAACCATAGTCTTTTACTACTAGGTTTGGGTCTAATGAGACCATAACATCATGTGGTGAATCAAATTTTGTATGGAAAAACCTAATATATTTTTACCCTGCATTTACTTTTTTGCTTGGAAAGTGGTTAGTACAATTTACAGCTTTAATTTTCAGAAAAAAAATTCATACTTTCTATTTATCATAATTTAGTTAAGAACAAAAATCTAAATCTTTGGTAGATAAATTTCTACAATGTTATAAATTGTGGACCGCATCAGCTCACAATTATGTTATGATTTTAAATCAATGAAAAATTTGCATTGCAACACCAACAGAGTAAGATGCATTAGGCTGCAATAGAATGTATAATGGTCACACAAATTATGTTTCTATCTTTCTTTATCTTTATATCATAGATTTATAGGATATTAAAATATTAGAGTAATTTTAAAATGATGAAGAGATGTTAATGAGATAGATATGAACTTTTAGAGAGGAAATAAAAGACATGTGAATTATAAGATAAGCAATCAATTTTAATATTTGATACTAATAAAAAAAATTAATTCACACTGTAACGACCGCAATCTAAAACCCTAAATTTTCCACTAGATGTTGACAACAATGAATGTTTGTGAAAATTTGTATTAGTGAATTGTAGGTTTATATCTTTCATCAAAGTTACTTTCTAATTGGAAAGACAATGTATGAAAAATACAACAATACAAAGCTACTTTTCAATTCCCTATTTCCAAAGCTCTAATCTTTCTTGAACCTCACAAGCTACTGAGGTTCTTAATCATTTGTTGAGACTTCTTGCAGTGTGCAATAGCTCCTTGAATTGAATTTTCTATCTCAGAACTTGCACTGCTACACCTTTTCAGAAGCTGCTTCTGACCTTGACATCCATATGTTTTGTTTGACACTGAAAATGATGATGAACCAAAAAGTGATGAATTTGATGATGATGATGATTTGTTTCCTGAAAGAAATTTGATTCCAACAGAAAATGATCTTCTGTGATGATTGTTACTGTCATGATCTTCACTGTTTTTTTCTTTGTATCCTCTCATGACAGAAATTGAAGACTGATATCTATTATTATGCATTTGAATTTGATCATAAGGATATTTCTTTGACCCTTGTTGCATTTTGTTACTTAGAATTTCTCTGGCTTTTGAAACAGAACCTTCATCAGCAACTTTTGTTGATGTTGCATAGGTTTCATAAGAACAACCAGATTTTCCAAACCAAGACTTAAGATAAGCTCTTGAAGCCTTCAACTTTGAACCAAGAGAAGAATGTTTAAGCTTCTTGGTCCATGATTTCTTATGGTTTTCGACAACAAATCCGGTTCTATCGGTTGTGTAGCCGAGGCTATAATACTCTTCGGCGTTTAGTTCTCGACTAACTTGACAAGAATCATTTGGTGAAATATTGCAGGACTCAAATGGTGTGCCAGTGATTGGTGTTGTAAAAGTAGTAGTGCCTAATGGAGTGCTATAGAACTCTTCAAAGATATCTCTTTTTTCACCAAAAGTAGAATGAGGATTTTGAAGGAGTTTTTCAACCATTTGTAACCGAGGCGGAAGGTGAAGAGGGAGGAGTTTTCCTTTGTAGAAAAGCTCGTCGGCCGGAGACGTTGTTGTTTCTTTCTCTTGAACAATGGAAGACATTTGGAACTCAAATTCACTAGGAGAGTTTTGAGAATGATTGAAGAAGTTTGAGTATGAACTAATTTCCATGTCAATGTAATCATCATCTAAAGGGTCACATGCTAAGAGTGTTGAAGCCATTTTGTTAGCCTTTTAGAGATATTTAGATTTCTTACTAAGTGAGACAGAGAAACTAAGGGTAGCTGAGCTTTTATTATGGAAAAATGAAGAGCTTTTAAAAGTGAAGTGTATGCAATTATTTATTAAAAGTTGTATACTAGACTTAGTGGTATATTAAATGTTATTGCTTTTTATTTATTTCTTATCTTGTCATTATTGAAGGAGTTTGTCTGCATTACAAGCATCCATATGTAAAATTAAAAGCCTGATTGATTTTCTTGTGGGGGGAAGCACTGACCCACACAAGACATAAACTTTGTGGTTTGCTTCTCATTGGTATTGCTAGTTTTACAATATACTTTTCTTAATGGTTGCCGGCAAAGTCCCATCTATTAGTTTCATTAAGGATTTTTTTAGGCAGAGAAATTGAGTAAAAACTGCAATTTAGCTTTACAAAGTATTGTAACATGGAAAGCTAGATTTAAGATATTAACACCATGATCGTCGCGGTCGATTTTATTTTTATTGAAAATATCAGTAAATTAACTAGTATGTTAGTTTTTAGTGTCTGAACTCTGAGCTTTCTGATTAGTACTCTTTCAGTGTCCTCAACTCACCGAGCAGTCTACTTGGTACATTGTAGCCATTGATTTGATTTATTTCTTACAAAATAATGGTGAAAATATAGAACTCAATGGGTGGTAGAACTTATAAGAAGGCAAATATATATTTTTTTTTTAAAAACCATTTAACAGTGAAGGTTATATTTAACCTAGTGAAGAAGACAGGAATCTGGTGGTAGTAACTAGAGTATTTGTCCAGCATAATAGACCTACGACTTATGTTGCATTCTGTTAAAACTTTGTCAATGAATTTAAGAGCCATTTTTGGAATCTTATACATGTCTGTCTCATTTACAAATTCCAATGCAAGTAAATTTGGTTTCTGAATAAAATATTTTGTATGGCATGCAATTCTACATACATTAAAGTCTTTGTGTGGTATATAATTCAATGCATCAAAATTAATCTGATTAGAAAAGAGAGAAGTACCTGTTGGCTTGGTTGCATTTGAATTTGATTTGATTAAATAATAATATCATTAGAGCTTATCAACTTCCAAGGATTACACTTTTTACTGGATTCCTGGTTTTGTTTTTTAACACACTTTAGTGTAACTTGCACACGGTTAAGTCCTTTTTGTGTAGACATATACAAAACATGGACATCTTTTTTCATTCTTTTCTAATTATTATGTCTGTGTTTATTGCATCTAACTTAACTGCTTTTCTGATTAATAATTCCATTTTCAATATTCAAGTCCTATTGTAACTGAATAAAGTATAGTAAATGAGCACACGGAATAAAATTGAGTTGAGAAAGAACCAACCAAATGTCCCGACAAATAATGGTGGAAGGAGTGGACTGAAGCCCGGAATGCCTCAAGACTTTGCTACCTACTTTGGGCTTTACCTCTTCTCTTCTTTTTCAATATTTTAACAAAGTCCTATCTTTTCATTCTTTTTCTCCCAATGTGCAATGTTTGAGATGAGTTACAAACATACTGAAAAATCATTAAACATCTTAGGCTTACTGCATACCCTAGTTATGTTACTTGAAAAGTTTATTTCATTCAAAACTTCGTTTGAAAGATATTAAGAGTTGTGAAATATATTTAGCAAAGAGTTTAAGGTTAAGCGTTGTGAAATAGAGATTAAATGATAATTTACTTCTTGCCCAATCAAAGATATCATCCATTCCAAGATGTACCCATATGAATGAAAATGCTTACTTTTCATTCCCTTTGCATTAAGTAATAATACCAGTACAAATTTGAAATAAGACCGGAAGATATGAGCTAATTCGCGTGGATACTAAATAGAGAGAAAAGTAAAAGATGGAAAGGGACAGAGACTAGAACTTGTTTAGTAGTCTGATTTATGGTTCCACGAGTGTATGGCATATTAACATGAGCCAAAACCCAATCCTAACATTCATCTATGCACCAAACTATTCCTTTGTTTAAAATGTACAACAATGCTAATAATTTCAATTAGTTTACGTGTTACAAATTCAGTACTTTACAGAAAAATTAAGAAATTATGATCTTTAACCTTTACAAATTCAGGCATCTGATCTTGCAGCTTCATCAACAGCTGACCTATAGCTTACAAATTTATATAATACTTTCATTTGCTTCATTATAAATTACAACAGCAAGCATTAATGTCTCAGAAATGAGATTGAACTAATCTTTTGTTGCTGAATTACCAGATACAAATTCTCTTTCAAGCTCATCAAACTCCCAATCACCAATTTCCTCTGCGGAGTAATCTTGACCAACTTTTCCAAACTCAGATTCCAGCTTGGCTAATTCAGCTTCATGATCCCATACCTGATCTGACTTAACTGAAGGTGATTTTGGTTGTTCATCTGTCTCTGTTTTTGAAAACTCGGTACCTCGAACTGAAGCAGAAGGTGTAGGTGATTTTGGTTGTTCATCTGTCTCTGTCTTTGAAAACTCGGTACCTCGAACAGAAGCAGGAGGTGAAGGTGTACCGTCAGACTTTTTCTCAGAAGGTAATGTTTCAGTCTTTGCAGTCGAGCTCTCTAGTTGAAGAACCGGTCTCTCTATAGACTCAAATTGAGTTCGTAACTTTTCAATGGCATCAAACAGCTCTTTAACTCTCTCTTCATCTTTCCTGGATTATGAACCCGATAGGCAAAGGTAAATGGAAATATTATAGTATAAAGAAGGAAGTCAACATTAATTTTTATATGTAGAGTTAATGACAACCTCTTACACATATCAGTAAATGATAAGGATGTTCTTGCAAGGAAGAAAACAGAATGAATTTAAAGTTTTAACAGGTATTATCGGGTCATGACTCATGAGAGTCACGACCAATAAGAAAAAGTTCTAACTTAACACATTAGATTTATTTTGAACTTATATTAATCAGTTCACAAGTTAGCAAAGAAACCCAACAAAGTTATTTAGAAAGAAAATCCAAAACCTGGAAATTTTCCCCTGTTGAGCATAAAACTGCTGTTTCATGTTATCCACTACACTGAAGGTAGTAATAATCTGAAACAAGAAAATATGGAAAAATCATGAACAACGAAGCATAAAGCATGTAACAGATATTGAGGGTCAGGCATGCTAAGTGAACAGCACAAAATTGAACAGTCCAAAAAAATTGTAAAGAAAAACTCCGCAAACAACAGCTACAAAAAAGTCTACACTATTGTTTCTAAGAATTGAGCCGCTGAGTTGAAATAAATGAAACGATCCAGGATAAAGGTGCATTTTTTCCAGTAGGGGAGAAATAATATGAAAAGGTGCAGATAAACAAACCAGCGATACAAAATCACTCGAAGTCACATATTACCTTGGCTTCATAGGTCAAATATTCCTCCTCGAGATTTCTCCTCGGACTTAATAGTTTTGAATCCTCAGTATCTGCACTGGCCGTCATTTCTAACCTGTCACCTCGAGAAAAATTAAGTAAATAGATAGATAAATACTTGACAATAAACATGCATACATTTTAAAATTAAGTCTATACTTGTGCACAAATGAAACTTTTAACCATTTGACAACCTAGTTATTTTCAAAAAAATAAATTTTGTAAGCGCAGACATCTATACATATGAAGATATGCAAAAATGTAAATTTGTATTGAAAGTGTGAACAATTTGCACCATCAAAGAAATTGCCAGCTAAAAAAGTGCCCACGTATGACAAGATTTAATGAAAAGATATTACCTCTGACTCAAATTCTTGAGGTTCACAACAAATGTTCCAATATGGTTAATACAAGGCTCTAACTCTGTCTGCGGACAACAAAGTAGGTCATATTACACGTGGGAAAAAAGGAGGGAAACAGAAACGAGTCTTTCCATTTTGCACCCATCATCTGAATAAGAAACGGAAATATAATACCTGGTAAGTTGTAAGTAGTTGAATGGCTAAGTCCACAAAATAGTCCTCATGTCTCTCCAATTCATCACTTCACAAACAAAAGCATTAGTAAATAATTGCCTGAGTTGTAAAAAAAATAAAAAACAATGGCAGAGTAATTATTCTAGATTTCTGGTGACTGCAGTCCCAGTTGGATTTAGTTGGTATTAGCGGGCAATTCATTGGGCCGTGATAATGAATATGCTGAGTATATAGGAGGCAGCTAGATGAGAGGGAAATAGTCTCGGGGTCATTGGCAATGGAATTAAAAGAGATCAGAGCCTCTTCAACGCCATGAGAGCTTAAACTCTTTTCCCATTCTTGATAATTGGGGATTGGAGACGGTGAATAACCCCAATCCTTTTTTTAATATTGATCAATTTTTTAACTTTCATGTTCATCCTGCAGTAGCAGCTCTATCAGGTGGACTATGGCTACAACTAATGAAAAATATTAGTAAACCTCACTTTGTGTATATATAGAGTATATTCACTCAAAACACTTCTTACAGATATTAAAACATCAATTACTCAAGTTCAATTACATACTTGACCTGCTTCTCATAAATTTCTGTATTTGACTGCTGGAGAACCCAGGTATCTTCCAGAAAGTTAATCCAGGTTTTTATAACATCTGATTCTACCCGGCATGAGCTAATTGATTTTGAAAGTTCATCTTCCTGTCAATTAAGCTCAAATTAAATATCAAACTGGATGGTGAGAGTAAAATTGTACTAAGCAACATTGATTTAACATGATACTCAGCCAAGAAAAAGAGAACTTCAAACCTTTGTCTTCAGATGTTCAACAATCTGATTGTTTGCTTCCTCAAACTGGTCTCTCTCTTCCCTCACATTCCACAATCGTGCTTGAGCAGCAGACAAAGAAGTATTAATCTGTACCTCATAAGACAAATTTCAACTATTAATATATTACTAAATTATACTTAAAAAATGGTTTCACAAAGAGCTACACATAGATAATCATATAATAAGATAAACTATCTTTTATTGATATTATGATTTAACTGAAAGAACAAAATTAAACTTTCATTTGCATAGAAACTGACAAACTAAAACCTAGGCAATAAAAGGTTTCCCCGATAACATCTATGCATCATTCACAAGGATGTAAAGAAGTAGCAAAACTAGGTTGCAAGAAGTAGTGCATCACATGGGAGTAAATGAAGCAACTGATAATAAAGGGAGCCACAAAGAATATGACATGCTTTTATCCATAAAGATAATCAAATATTTCCTTAAGCAAGTTTATTTCCATGCTTCTGTTGGGTCTAGAATATACTACTTTCGTCCCTATATGTAAGACTCTTTTGTAAAAAATAATTTGTTCCTTTTTGTAAGACCCTGTTCAATTTACAAGGTGCATTAGTTACTTTTTCACAAAAATATCCCTAATCCCTAATTAAATGGAAAGAACTAAAAGATCATCCGTTTCTCTCTCTTCATAATTGAAGGATAATTTTGGAAAGGTGATACACATTGTTGACACATTTCATGTGAAAACCACTTTTTTTAATTTTTGTGAATTGATCAAAGGGGTTTTAAATATAGTGACGGGGGTGGTATATTACTTCAGCTATCAAAACAAGAGTGTCATATGAGAATGTAAAACTGGCACGCAGAGTAGAGAAGTAAAATATCACATAAAGAATCATAATTGTTCAAAACTATTGATGAGGATCACGCACATATAAAGAGGGAAAACAAGGAGCAATGAAACAGAATCTTAGGTGAGAAGCACTGAATTCAGTTGAAATTTCAATAATGTTTACAGTTTAAATAAAGAGATTAACATGTTTAGCTCACAAAGTGTGAAAATACTGAAGGGTTAGAGGTTAGTGGTTCTATAGACAAAATTGTATTCAATTTGCAGAAAAGCACTCAAAAAGTTCCAAAATCTGTACAATCTAATATTAACACCAAAAACATTATTATAAAAAAGCTAACAGTTTTATGATAAAGAATATGGCTGGTACCTTTTTCAGTTCAGCTTCAAGATCTTCTTTTTTCTTTTGGAGTTCAGATATCTCAGCTGTCAGTTCCTGCAAACAAAATGAAAGAAGAAAACAAAAATTAATTGTCCCTCTACAACAGATGGAAAACCCAGTATTCACACAACAGATGTTCATGCTTCGACAGTCTTTGTTACTATTGAAGTTATGAAGTTTAAAATAAAAGAGAAGAGAAACAATAAGGATTTTGAATGATACAAGCAGTGTTATTAAACTCTGACCAGTTGTTGACTTGGTTACAGTACTAGGTTAACGGTCAAACTAGTGGGTCGCTAGTTGAACCACATTAACTTGTCTATATTTCATAAACAGTTTTACTTGACATATATATTTATGTGTGCTTATTACTGCTTAATGATGCTTGGTACAGTTGGATTGTCACATCCTGATATCCCTTTTATCATAGGTTTGAATCCCACAGTCTATTTTTCACACTTTTTTATATTTGTTTAGATCCTGCACCCTACATAAGTAGTGCCTTTGTAACAATGTTTTTTTTATTTCTTTATTCCTTATCAGTTAATATTATATTAATATATAAGTTAGTTTATCAAGACCAAAGCGCAATACCATGACTAGCCAAAAATAGAAGTACAGCACATGCAACCCTAATCTCTTTCATTTAATATTATCACCGTTTACTTTTTGTTTTTCTGCGTTTTTTTATCATTCACTCGATGTGTGCATCTTTTGTCTACCATGGGTCTTGTTTTTCTTCTCTTCTGTGTTTTTCACTTCAACGTCCATCACGAGATTGGGACCACATATCTCTCCGAAGTACTTCACCACACTTTTGCAGAAAAACGCTGTGCAAAGACCCCTTCATCTACTGGAAGCTTCTCCTCTGATCTTTTCCATTTTTTTCAAACTCAGACGATTCAACATATGTATGAGTCACCAATTTTTTCAAAAACCAGTCTAGTTTTATCGGTCTGTTCAGAGTTAGATGCATGTCTGATCTGATGAGACGCTCAGACCGGTCAGGTTATTGGTTTCCAGTCCGACTGGACGGTCCGGGCTAAGTTAAATAACAATGGATACGAGATAAACTAAGATACGCTGACATTATAATGTTATTATATGATATTTCCTATATTCGAACAATTACATTTGACATTTTAGACATGCATAGCAATAACAACCTGGTCATATATAAAATCATGAAATTTCATTTGCAATACAACACATCTATGACAGATTAGTGATAATTGACACAATGAAGGTCATGCTGGTCTACTCAACACATTACCTTCTCCTTTTCACTAGTTTCACCACCTTTAGTCACACGAACTTTTAATGCCTCCTCTTTTTGTAGTCTGTCAAATTATAGAGGGACAGAGAAGATATGATTTAGTGTTTGGTATCTGAAGCAATAATTAAATAAAGAAAAATAAGACCCTGTTTAGTCACATGGTTGGTTCCTGGTTTCATCTACATAAACTGAGCATAGAACTAGAAGGCAACGTAAGCAGAAGGTAGAATATTCTTTGAATCAGTCACCTGATTATCCATGCTAAGACATCTAAAAAAATTCTACCTAGAAGCAACTGCCTTATTTGCTTCCACTTTTTCTTAAAAGAAAAAAACAGTTTTCACCATTCAGTATGGCACTGACAGGCAGGATTGACTAGAAAAAATGGTACAATTAATCTTTCAATTTTAAAAATTTGGCTCTGGTTTTGAGCCAAAAACAGCGGAATGTCTCCATAACGGCTCTCAAATTATCTATGTCGCTGGGGAAGAAATTACCCCCTCCATCAAAATGGCAAAATCACTGGTCAATTCCACTCGTACCCACAAGATGCAGGCACCAAAATCCATAAGACATTTGCCCAAAGACGCAAATATTTTCCACTAGAGAGCCCAAATATTTCAATAATTTCATTAAGATTTGATAGTGGACCTGCTGTAGCATCTCACTGTTTTACAGCTTATATCTGTGTTCATGGGAGTCTGTTATTTGCATTTTAGATCTTCAAAATTAGGGTATTTAGTAGGGTCTAAAATGTGGCCTTTAATTAGTGAACCTTTACTTTGTCTAAGCTATTTGGACTTTGGTTTCTGGTTTCTAATTTCTAGTGGCAGGTTTATTTAATTTAAGCATTAGTTTGTAGACTACTACTTGGTCCCCAAGTTTGAGAGGTCCTATATAAATGATGTAACCTGCTATCATATATATATAGGGCAGGTATCCAATTACTCCCAATCTTTCACTAGTTACCACTGATTGCGTTTTCATCTAATGGCTCAAGATCATTCTAACAATGAAAAGAGAAAGTGCGGTAACAATGAAAAGATGTTCATGATATCAACACATATAGTTTCGTCCTTTAAGTAAATAAATGAATTCAGGTGACAGAACCAAGAGAGAACACTAACAGAAAATTTCATTGTTTAACAGTGTACCTGTTGTCAGAAATACGCTTTTCAGCTTTTGCAGCAGAGTTAACAAGAGATTCCGTTAAGACCTTCAGCTTGTCAACCTACTTATAAAAATGCTAGCATTGTTATAAATAGATAACAATAGAAAGATACTGCAGAACTACACTCAGTTACAAATACAATTATACAGCTGAAAAATATAAATGAAACTTAACATTCCATTGAGTCTGGAAATATCACCAAATATGAAATAACTCCTATTGCAAGTTCTATTGATCCCACTCCTTCTTACAATAGTTGAGGTATGAATTAATGGGATTATCAGTGGTCCCTCTTTAAGGCACCTGCTACTTTCAATGTTGTGCAGATTGCATCCTACTCAGGAGCAGAATATGGAGGGAATGATTAGAACGAAAATTATAAAATATATGTTAATGTTTTCCCTTTTGAATGCCCAGTGATAACCAACCACCCCCTTTTTTTACTGGAAAGATTGACAACTTTTTTGACGGGGAAAGATTGACAACTAGAGAAGAGAAGGGTAGTTGTAAAATTATTAATGGTATAAGCACCTTTTCATTACACTTTAGTTTCCATTTTCGAGAGATTCAATATTTGTGTTAGTAGACTCAACTCTCGAGGTAAACCATTCTTATTTAGATTCCTTCCTATAATTAGGTTTTCAAACAAGGTAATACAACTTCCACGTCTTGTTCTCCACCCCTTCCAAAAGAAACTTTTGCAGAAAAAAAAAATTGTACCTTTTGGGCATGAACCTCAGGAGAGTCTCCATTGCTTATATTTTTTTTCTTCAGCAATAATCCTTCCAGTTTGGAACAAATTCTAATCTGTGCTAGCGCGAATTTTAAAGCCTGTAAAATGATTGGCTTGTTACACTCCTTTTTTAATTTAAAAACATGGAAGAAGATATAAAAGTAACTAAATATATAAATGTATTAAACGAGTCAATCACCCATTAGTAATGCTTCATTCTCCTCTAAACCTTGCTCACAAAACTCCAAAATTTAACTTATTGGAATTAAATTCATAATGGATTTCTGAATTCTGAACTTTTAAAGTGAAGCTTGCAACTAACAAAAAAATTCAAGCCAAAAAGTATGAAAGCACCACAGATTTTATCAATAATCGAATTGTAAAGTTTCAAAATCCAAAACATATTTTTTATAGGATAAAATGCAACATTTGATAAATGTCAGATTTTTGTTGGAGCAAGGGGTGACAAAAGAGAAAAGAGAGTGAAAATCTCCTACAGAATTTAAGAAACTATAAGGAATTCATAGTCTAGTAACATCTCTTTCGTAAAGAAAAAAAGGGCAAAATAAGACCATAGGCAGAGAAGCATATTGAATGATACAAGTTGGTTTTTTGAGATTCTTTTTCTACAAGCTATTCTTTTTACCTTCTAAAATCTAAAAAACAGCATATTTAAAGGTTATTTAAAAACTAATATATTTAATAAAAATTTCTTCAACAATCCCTTTAATTAAAAAGCGCTTTTTCTATTAAAAGCAACAGAAAAAAGCACAAATGGGACAAAAAATGATAATTAAAATGTCTTATTCCAGATCTTATTGAAACATTAACCCAAATTAGTTTGCAAATAACCTTGTTCCAATCACATATACTATTATATTAGTCACAGTGCAAAATTCATCACTGACACAAAGAGCTACATCAAGGAAGTTATAGAAACACACCTCTAGGGTTGCTTGTCTTTCCTCAGCAGCTTTATAATCACCTTTATTTATAAGCCCCTGTGAAGTTGTTATCTCACCAAGCTTCTTCCTAAGACTAGAGGCTTCAGCATCTATTCTGCAGTTAGAAAGAATATCAAAATCTAAAGTGCACTAGATAGTAGACCACTTTTCCCATGCTTATATTACAGTAGTAATCATGAATCCAATTGGCAATATGAGTGTGGAGTTCTGAACTGGAGTGTTCTGAGCCCACACCAGATGAGGTATAGCCACATGAGTGTTGGGTCAAACCACCCCCACACTGCCACACCCTTCATCTAAACAAGTGTCGTGTCTAGTTAATTAACCTGCTAACAGAGTCGATGTCTAATCATTTATTTTATGCATGGGAAAGAAAAAGATGATGTTTATTCATGTTATGTATGATATTTTCTGGAAAACAAAACTGATTTTACTAGTTTAACATTTATTTAGAACACCCTATTGCAACATTGTCGTTACTAGAAAATAGCCATGCAAATTATTTAAATAATTAAATGAGATTATAGCTTAAAAATCACATTAATCAGTACAGGAGAAAGGATTAACATCAATAAAGTGAAGTCCTTATAATAAAAAAAATCAATTAAGAAAACAGTTCGCACAACACAATCTACCGACTCTTGGAATATGAACTCTGGATAAAACCAAAAAACTTAGGTGTCTAGCAGAAATGGTATAAATAAAATGACATTGAAATCCCATGTTTCATACCAACCTTGCTAGATCAGAATTGATTTTCAACCCAGTGATAGCTCGTTGCGCAAACTGAAGCAACTCCTCTCGCTTCACCTGAAGAACAGCGTTAACATATTAGAAATTGTTAAATGCATGAAAGAACACACAAAAACCTACAGCTATATGCCTAAACGTTTGTGTATTGCCAGTTTTATAATGCCTGCAGATTTTCGACACACCCACTATCATACATTTACTTTTTGTTACAAAGTTTTCAGATAATTAATTTGTTGGTCTTTATAGTCCTTTCAGACAGCATAAAGTTAGCTTACTCATTTTAGATATTTTCTGAGCTCAAAACTCACAAGTTAGCTAAGGAAAATATAACTCAAGGAGTTAACTGTGTCAATGTGTACTTTAAATTGAACCATAAACGTGAATGAAAATATTGATAAGGGAGGAGTAAACATAGGAAGCATTTACTGCGGAATAATATAACTATCGGTAGACATGAGTGAGGCCACAATCATCCTTACCAGTACTTCATCTTGGTAGCTTGAAAAAGCTGTTGCCAAATCTTGCAAGCTGCTTACTATGGCATTATGAACTTCTTTTCCCCCAGTAAGACAAAGCCTATATGAAAAAGGTGATGGAAAAATGTTTGCACATATCTTTGCCACAACTGAAATATAAAAAACTTCTCGCAAAGATGTTGATGAAACTAAAATTCCAATGACGAAGACACTATTTTCACAAATCACAATGACACAACTATAAAACATTGATTGTATAAATCATAGACAAAAATGTAGAGGTTTCAAATACAAGAAGAGACACAAGTCCCAAAGTCATATGCATAAAATCCAGGAGTCAAGCCAATAAAATACCACATGCATGTTGTTAATTACAAATCATAATGAGACCTTTGAAACATGTATAACACTAGTAGACTCACCCAAACATCTCCAAGAGAAGGGAAACCTCTTCTTCATTTGGAGCTTCAATAATCTGAAGAATAGAAAAAAGTTAACCCTGCAGTTAACCTCCATTATCAGCGATTACAAGAAAAGTATACTAATCCAGAATGATTTTCTTTTACCATTATGAGGATACTACCATAACATGAAGCTGCAATAACTGTACATCAAAGAAAAATAAAGGAACAAAAAGATATAACCAACTTAATCCAGATATCATTAATGGAATATTAACAAAAAAAGTTATTAACCCTTATGAAAATATGAAGAAATTAATCAATCAATTTTTACATTAAATTTACTGGACATGCTATGCACCTATAAATATTAGATACTAAATCCACCCCTTCCCAGACAACAAGAAGAGGAAAAGAAAATGAAATACATACATGCACACATACATAAATATATAAAATATTATCACATAAGACTCAAACTATCTTGGGCTTTTACCAAGTTAACGTCATGCCTCATTTCACAAATTTCTTGTAAACACTCCGTCTGCACCCTTTTTGCTAGAACTTGTTGAAACACTATGGTAGCGATAGGTGTACAAGTTAAAGAGAAATTCCACATAAGATGTATGGGTTTGGTCCTATTTTGGTGAACTTGAAAGATAGATCGTAATCGGATATAAAACTAAACAATTGGTACATCTTGGTTTCTCTGGGAGGGAAGAACTAAGGAGAACAAATCGTTTTATTCTGTTACATATGCAAGCCAAACACCACCTATAGGTCTATTCTCAGAATAAATCATAAGCTTACATACCAAGATACCATAGGAAATTCAGCTTTCAGCATAATTGTACATAATAACTAACATTGCTGAAACATACCATTGATAGTGTTATACCCTCCAATGCATGACTTTGAAGAAAAACATCACGAAAATTTAGTGGTTCTCCTCCAACATCAGAATCATAATAAAGAACCTGGAAAGAACCAATAGATTAATGAAAACTGTTAGAATATTAGAAAATATCTTATAATATCTTTTATATTATATTAGAGTATCTTGAGTTATTTCCTATGATCAATTTATAATCATAGAGATATCTTATAATATCTCTCATTATTATTATGATTTGTTCCTAATTTAGGATTGAGTCTATGTTTCTCTATAAATAGAGATTAGTATTGAGTCTTTTGTAATCAAGTTAGCATAAAGCTATTATCAATAATATTTAAACCCTTATTATTTTCTCTCCTCCTTTTCTCTAAAATCCCACAACTTCAACATGGTATCTAGAGCCTATTTTGATCCTCCTTGAACGATCCCGCCTCCATTCCGCTGTCGAGTTCCCAATAGTTTGGGAATATAATCATAGTTTCTCTTTTACAACGTGATCATTCCTTTTTCAAACCACTGTCGTGACCCATTCCGACACCAGTTTCACTCGTTTTCCATTCAGTTTGCTACTGCCGCCGTCACTAGTTCCAGTGACTTTTCTGAAAAACGAACACTCCATCAGCTTTGCCAGATCGGCACACGATCTCTTTGAACTTGCCTCAGCCTCCTAGTTTTGAATCTGTATTCGTATTACACCTGCTACCCCCAAGATCTGTAGCTCAGTTGGTTAGAGCGTTGAGCGTTGTGGCTATTAACCACAAGGTTGGAGGTTCAACCCTTTTGGTTCAGTTGGTTAGAGCGTTGTGACTATTAACCCCATTGGTTGTGGAAAGCTTTACAGAACCCTAACCAAGAGCTCCTGCTACTGTCTGCCATCGCTGCTGGAAAAGTTTTACCGCAAGTTAAAAAAAAAAAAGAACAAAAAACATGAGTTTGAATAACTATCAGCAGCCAGATAACCGTGCAATTTTTTGTTATTTTGTTTGTAATGTTGCAAAGAGTTGGCGCAGTTCTTTTCATTACACGCAGTCAGGAGATTTCCATAGTTCGTCGACATCATGTGACTCCGTTGGTCCTGCTCATGATGTGCCTTTTGACACTTCTGCCCGTGAGCAGAAGCCAACGAATTCTGCAGATTCATTTGAACTGAAATCTCCTTTTGGGAAAACCCTAAAGTTGGTATCAGGATCATGTTATTTGTCTCATCCTGATAAAGAAGAAACTGGTGGAGAAGATGCTCATTTTATATGTTCTGAGGAACAAGCAATAGGGGTGGCAGATGGTGTTGGTGGCTGGGCAGATCTTGGTGTTGATTCTGGATATTATTCTCGTGATCTCATGTCCCATTCAGTGGATGCTATTCAGGAGGAGCCCAAAGGTTCAGTTGACTCAGCTAGGGTGCTGGAAAAAGCACACTCGAGTACAAAAGCTAAGGGGTCATCTACAGCATGCATCATTGCTCTTACTGATCAGGGGCTTAATGCTATTAATTTGGGAGACAGCGGGTTTATGGTTATCCGTGATGGTTACACAATATTCCAGTCTCCAGTGCAGCAGCATGATTTCAATTTCACCTATCAGTTGCAGTGTGGTAGAAATGGTGATTTACCTAGTTCTGGTCAGGTGTTTACAGTAGCTGTTGTTCCTGGAGATGTCATAGTCGCTGGTACAGACGGGCTGTTTGATAACTTGTACAATAATCAGATTACAGCAATGGTGGTTCACGGCGTAAGAGCTGGCTTAAGCCCTCGGGTCACAGCTCAGAAGATAGCTGAATTGGCACGTCAACGGGCATTGGTTGACAACCTGTTAGGATCTACGATATTTATGCAAAAGCTCTCTATAGGTGGGTGTGCATCTCCAAATTTATCACTTCCTTGGAAGGAAATCGAAAGCAAGTTATTTGCTCTTAATGCTGCTTCCGATGTAATCATACAGGATGGCCAAAATCTCGATTTCTCTGCGGTCGTGCAGTTGGTGACCATGCTATCGAGTAAGCCTTCTGATGGCTTGAAGGGTTTCATTTGCATTGTATACAGATCTCTTGCGGACGCTATTGGTTCTTATTCCAAGTGGATATCTGCTTTTAAGGAAAATTTTAGACCCTTGCTATTATTCCTTGCTATTGGGATTTCTGAACCTCTTTCTTCAAATGCTTGTGCATCTGCCCTGCGTAAAGTCTGCGAAGATGCTTCCGTATTAATTTATGAACCTTCAAATCTGGAAATCTTAATGTGGATAGGAGAGGGGTTAGAGAAGTGGCATTTATCTTTGGAAGATGAAGAAGAAGTTATGCATGCAATAAGTCTGGTCCTTGGTTCTGTTCCTAATCTGGAATTGAAGAGCAACTTATTGGCTAAATTGCTCTCCTCTAGCTATGAAGCTATTGGGAAACTTGTTGATCCAGAAAACAGCCTTTCTCATAAACAGAACCCTGCTTCTTATACACAGAGTTTGAATGCTGCCTCTAGAGGACTGCACAGAATAGGAACTATATTCAGTCATCTTTCGATATCTGTGGCAACTGAACCTGCTGCAGATGACTTGATACTTTTATTGCTAAGGGTGTTCTGGCCCATCTTGGAGAAAATATTTACCTCCGAGCATATTGAGAGTGGTAATTTATCAATAGCAGCTTGCCGAGCTCTTTCCCTAGCTATTCAGTCTTCAGGTCAGCATTTTGTGACCCTACTGCCCAAAGTGTTGAATTGGCTGTCGACAAATTTTGTTTTGTTCCAAAGTCATGAGTGCTATATAAGAACTGCTTCCATTGTCATTGAAGAATTTGGTCATTGAGAGGAGTATGGACCTTTATTTGTCACCATGTTTGAAAGATTTACTCATTCAGCTTCTGTAATGGCTCTAAGTTCTTCCTACATATGTGACCAAGAACCTGACTTAGTGGAGGCCTACACCAATTTTGCATCCACATATATTCGCTCCAGTAATAAGGGTGCAATTTCAGCTCCTGGTCTTAGGCAACGCATTTATCGCTACCCTCCTGGTTGCAACATGCAAGATGTTCCTCTTCAAGGAGTTGCTGGAGGAATGATGTCAGTCCCATATGACATGGGTGGTCTTCCAATCCTTGATGCTGTAGGCCAACCAATGCCCATTCAGGCTTTGGCTACAACACTCGCGAATGCACCCTCTGAACAGCAGAGGACTATGCTTGGGGAGGCTTTGCATCCGCTTGTAGATCAGCTGAAACATGATGCAGCAGCTAAGGTTACTGCATGCTTTTGGGCTTTCTTTTTACTTTTTTGGTGCACGATTATTCTCTCTTCGACGGTTCCAGATCTGCCCTTACTCTCCAATTTTGATCAACGAAAATATGTGCTTTTGTTCAAACAGTCGTTATCTCTCATGTTTTGGATGCATTTTCTTATTCTATTGATCGATCATTGCTTCGTTTCATTAGAGTCGCGCTGCTTCTTTTTCGTGTTTGTCATGCGATTTAGTTATTACTAAGAGATTATAATAGTGGCTTATATTCCCACCGACGATCATTCTGGTGGTGTCCCTTTTTCCACATATGAATCATATTAGTGATGACTTCTTCCGTTGGTGGTTATTCTAACGGTGTCTTTTATTTTCATGACTCACTTTATCTTGGCAATTTGTCCCAGATGCACTGGCATTGCCTTTCTCTCCTTGAAGCACGCCTCTTTCTCCTTGAAGCAAATTGAAGTTTAAATATTTTGAGTCTCCGATATTATTGGTTTGGAGCTTCCAAATGCAGTTTTTTAGAAGAGCGGACGTTGCTTTGTTCGATTGCTTGCCATGAATTTATCTCATGCTGATGATTATTCCAGCTATCTGGCTAGGCAATATTTATAGCAATTTTCTACGACTTCACCTGCATCCCTGAGTTGTCTTTTCATCCTTTTTATTATTTTGCGGAGTAAAACATTGTTTTCTTGTAGCAAGCTAAAGCTTAGTAAGCTTTAGCTTGAGGGGGAGTGTTAGAATATTAGAAAATATCTTATAATATCTTTTATATTATATTAGAGTATCTTGAGTTATTTCCTATGATCAATTTATAATCATAGAGATATCTTATAATATCTCTCATTATTATTATGATTTGTTCCTAATTTAGGATTGAGTCTATGTTTCTCTATAAATAGAGATTAGTATTGAGTCTTTTGTAATCAAGTTAGCATAAAGCTATTATCAATAATATTCAAACCCTTATTATTTTCTCTCCTCCTTTTCTCTAAAATCCCACAACTTCAACAAAAACAAACAGATAAAATAAAATGGACGTATTGCATTCAAGATTTCAAGGATTGTGTTAACAAATTAAAAATTTAGGTATAAGTCATCTGCAATAATAAACACATAGTATTTTTCACCTGATGCAACACAATACTTTTTAATATATCAATGGCCTTGCAAATTTGACAGTATAAGAAAGTCTGATCTGACTGATGGAATTCTGATTTGACATAGTATTCTATATTTAAATAACTCAGCACCAGACAGTTCAATAAAAACAGAAGTCAACTAGCCATAAATTCTATCCTCGCCCAAAACAGGGAAAGACCATGCAGCATTTCGGCAAACGGTAGTAGTGGGAAAACATAGAAGCATTTGTAATCTCCAGAGTTTCAGATAATCTCCAGAATTAGAAAGCAAGAGAATAGATTCAATACAGCATAAGTTCATAGATACTCCAAAAAATTATGGTAAATTGCGAATTAGTAATGCCCTAAAATAAGTTATACCAAACTAAGATGATTGCATGGAAGGAAGGTTTCTAACCAGAGATGGTCTCTGTGGGTTCTCCTTTATTTCTTCTACAGCAAGGTGTTGCTCGAGAGTTGTCTCACCTTCAGCCGATGCTGCAGACAGATTCTCAATCTCCTTTAGAACAACAAGCCATCTTCTAAGCAACTGTACTCTCTCAGGTCCCCTATACGAGACAGCAGCTTCTTCCAATCTCTTAACTGTCTGTGCAACACTTCTATAATTCCTAGCTGCCTGCAGGGTCCACATAAAATCAATTTCGTATTCTAATCGTTCTCATTTCAATTTTTAAAACACACTCACACAGGGTCTAGCGTCTAGCATAAGTGGTTGGTGCACAGTGTGTGTAAGTGTCGTAAATCTCGGGCTACAGAGTTTGATTCCTACCCAACAACAACAAAAAAATCAATTTTCAAAACACTACATATCCTGAACTCCTGATAGTAACACAGCATATTAATTGGAACTACATAAACCAGAATTTAATTGAGCTCACAAACGGTTTACTTAGGTCACTTGCGACATGATAAAACGCGCCCCAAACTATTGTAAATTAAATTAAATTATTACAAAATATTGAAGAAAAAGTGTAGTTTCTCCGTTTCGGAGTATTGAGTAGAGATACAGTCTAAGCAGAAATTTTAGTTAAGATTAAAATTGCAACTTTGCAAGTGAATACGCATTTCTGAATTGAAAAGAGGAATTAATTATGAATGAGGATTTTACAATGCGATCTTGAAGGATTTTGGCACCCTCAGCGACGGCTTGTCCGGCGTGTTGAACGACGGTGTCGGCGTAGTTTTTGACGGTGCGAGTGAGATTGTTTTTGTTGCCGACCTCGACGGCTTTGCTGACCGCAGATCTCAACCAAGACGACATGTTTTGCGACAGATTGGAGTCAACGTTATGAAATTGGGAAGCGGAGAGAGAAAAGATGCATGAAACGGATTTCTAGGGTTTGATGAATTGGGAAGAATATCGAAATTGGAATGCAATACTGCTTCGAGTTCTTGGTATCTATCTATCTATCTTCTTTGATATTTGCTTTGCTTCAGGTTTCGCGACAGGGTGAAGATTTCAGAGACTGGACATACGACGTCGTTTTTTTACATTATTTTTCTAATGCAAAACATTTTTTTTTACTAGAAAAATAAATAATACTTAAATTACACTTGCTTCTCTTTTTACTTTTTTTTTTTTTTTAATCTTTTATCCGGTTCTATATCTTAACTTTTCTTTTTATATATTTTTTTATTATTCAAGTCTCCAATCTACCTAAGCCAATTGACTACTTCCGTGGTAGTTCTATTAGTATGGGCCTAGAATTTCCCTTCTAAATATATTACAAAGTTTTACTCTATACTTCTACAATTTTATTTATACTCCCACAAATTTTTTAAAATGTCATATATATCCTTTATTTTTTTACTATTTTATCAAATTAAAATTTATTTTTTTTTTAACTTTTCAAAGATTTTCAGACAAAAAAACAATATTTTCGATGGAGAAGACTTTTACCGAAAAACTTGAAAAAAAAATTCCGGTACAGAAGGCTTCTACCGGAAAACTTGAAAAAATTTTTTACTTAAAGTAGCGTACATTTAACACAACCGGAAAACTTGTAAGCTACTTTACCGAAAACTTTTTCCAAGTTTTCTGGTAGAAGTCTTTTGTACCGAAAAACTTGAAAAAAGTTTTTCGGTAGAAGCATTCGGAAAACTTGAAAAAAGTTTTCCAATAACTACCGGAAATCTTGTTTTTTTTGTCCGAAAATCTTTGGAAGGTAAAAAAAATGAAGGGTACATTTGGCATTTTGAAAATTTTGTGGGGTATAGGTATAATTGTGAAGTATAGAGTAAAACTTCAAATATATTATAGATTAAAAACATAAGAAGTCAAATACGAAATAGAATAAACGAACTGATTGAGATTCAGTTTAATAAAGTTCTCATGACGTGCATGATGTTCAACCACTCATGTCTTCTCATGACGTGCACGAATACAAAAACAAGGGATTTAAAAGCACTTTTGTGCTATCAGCATTCCACACATTGCAGATTGCAGTTACATAAGATAGTGTTCCTCACTTATTTTTATATACAGTTACATCTTAAGTGACATCAATTCCTCTATGACCTCAACGATCAATAATGGGTATGAGTTCATTCACTTTATAAATAGGGGGTTCGTCCCTAAGTATTACACATATTACTAATTATTCAATATAGTTGTATATAGTTGCATCTTGTCTTACTTTGACATTAGAATATTTTTGTATGTACACCCATTATTTGGAGTTGGAGCATACGAGAAGAAGGAGTTGAGATCACAGCATCATAACATCCAGTCTACCTACACATAATTGTCGCCAGTGATCAACCTTGTGAGTTCGTACAAGAACAACAACCAACCCTCCTCCATCAATCTATCATGTCTTTCATCCTCTTTTCGATTTCCAACCACCTCTACTAATCTTTTTTCTTTCATTTTTGACATTTTTGTTCTTCTTCTCCTACATTCATCAACCATAATTTATGCAAATCACTTTTCTCTCTCTAAAAAATATCACTTCTCCGTAGTTTTTCAACTGCCACAAGCACCAATTACATGATTGGATGTCATATCTGAGTCCTCCTCTACGCGCTTTTTGATTTCCATTGTTCGATCATGTGTTACATTTAGTCTGATGAGAGAAAAGCTTGGCGATGATGGTTAGGTGATATGGTGATTTATAGGTGTGGTGACTTGGTGAGACAAATAACATCACTGAACGCTTGGTGGTTGAGGCTGAGATACAATGTAGTTTAAACTAGTAGTGTCAAAATCTTGTTACACCATTTGGTAAAAATAGTGACGTGGCGTCATAGTAAAGTGTGTGTTTGAGTGTGACCAAAACATTGCTCGTAAAAATATGGAAGCAATATAAATATGTGGTTACCCCTGCTAAGGCGTCAACTACCTCATTTGTTAACACTGCTCAATGGATCAACACACGAAGATCTGGTGAAAGTTACCCTCGTCACCAAAATCATACAATACACAACTCATAGGACAATTATCCCATTTCGTCACAAGCTGACATCGACTTGGTAAACAATTATGACAAATATGCCACAACAAGTTTTTAACTTTAAAAGGATCGTCAACATTCAAGACATTAGACATGCCAAAACAATAGCCATGTTTTACTGTATACTCTTGTTTTTTTTTATCACACTTCCATATAAGTTTATCCCTCCGCACAATTCCAATGAGAAACACATTAATAATACCTGAAGCATTATGGGTTTCAAACAAATAATGGATCAAATGAGTGTTATAGGATTTGACATAAGGGGTGAGAAATTTTGCAACAATTATTTGATTAAGCATAGGGTGCTTATTCACAGTAGGAATAAGGCTAGCATCATCAATTAACAAATTTTATTTCCACACAGAAATATCACTACCACTTTCCTAGCATTGTATGGATTACGATCAATCAAACTCCAAGAAAATTACCCCAAAGATAATATTTGGGTTTGAATAATCAGGTAATTAGCTCATTTTTGATTGATAATTAATCTCCATCATTGCTTAACAAGCATAGCCTTGTAGATTCCTTAAACTCATATTCTAACGTGTTTGCTCGTAGAAATGCGCTCCCACAAGAGCTAGCAGGTCCCACGAGAACCATTTGTGCCACGACCCCACTAAAATAAATTCAACAATTTTTCAATTTCATTTGTAAGAGAGGAATAAAGGAGAAAGGTACTTATAATGTAGGAAGGAAGGTATTATTGACGGGATAATTGATTTAATAAGGACCTATTTACCCACACAAAATAGTTTCTTATTGCTCCAAGAATTATTTTTCCTCAAGATTTGATCCTTCACAAACTTAAAAGTAGTTTTCTTACTTCTTCCGCTCGTAGATGGAAAGTCCAAATACTTACATATACCAAAACCAATCTAAACACCCAATAAATTAGTAATAGAATTATTAAGAGCATGCAGGACATTGCAACTATAAAAAAAATTTAGATTTTTGTTGATTAATCAATTTACCCAAGACAACTTCCTAAATAGATAAAATATTCCTTATTACTACAACTTCCCTATCAAAGGCCCTAAAAAAATAAAGCAACCGTTTGCAAATAGAAGACAATAAATAATTAGGGCATCCCTACAAATACGATCTTCATGAATATCTTTTTTAATCTTTGCTTGTCGAATCAAAACAAAGCCCTTAAGAACAAATAATACACAACTATGGTGATAAAAGATCACCTTACCAAAGATCTATTCCATACACAACATGACTCACAATATATTGGTTGACCATAACATAATATTGAATTGTTGTAACACACATATAATCTAATTAACCCATTTCTCAGCAAAGCCTGAAGATAACATACCATCGTGAAGATACTTCTAACCAATCCAGTCACAAGTTTTGCTAATATCAAGTTTTAGAGCAATATCACCAATCTTGCCATAAGCTTTAGATTTCATATAATAAACAATCTCAAAAGCAGTCAAAATATTATATAGAATAGATCTATCTAGGACAAAAACATATTGATTTTCAAAAATGCATTTACTGAGCACGCCTTTGAGCCTGTTAGCTCATAGGGTCATCAACCTTAAAAATGATATGCTTTTAGTCATAAATGCATTAAGATGTAGTAACTGTAGCATAAATGTGCATCTATATAAGCTTTTAGTCATTCAACTTTTAAATTATTACAAGAACTTAGAGCACTTCTAACGTAAACCAAACACGAGTTTTTAAGCTGGGTTTACTGTATTATACCACTTTGAATCAATGTATTCATTTTAATATGCAATTTTTAATCATTTATATAAGCTTTTAGTCATTCAACTTTTAAATTATTACAAGAACTTAGAGCACTTCTAACGTAAACCAAACACGAGTTTTTAAGTTGGGTTTATTGTATCATATCACTTTGAATCAATGTATTCATTTTAATATGCAATTTTTAAAATTTTATATTAAGTCCCACAACTTTAATTTATAAGTATATTAATATTTTATTTATATTTAATTTTATTATAATTGAAAATATTAATTTTAATATTTTAATTAATATTATATGAAATATTTTAACTTAAATTTAAAATAAATTGAACATAAAATTTTATAACTAAAATAAAAAACTAACGTTAAATACATGACATAAATAATTAAAAATAATAAAAATAATAAATTATATAATTAATACATTTCACACAATAAGTAAAAAATATCGTAAAAGAGAAGAATTTGTGTGATTCAAATTGTGACAGCAAAATTAACATCTAAAATCACCTTCTAAATAATTTTTTTCTATTCTTTTATATTTGTAGGCGACGTAAATTTAATTTTCTTTTGTAATGCATTAATTATTGATCATTCCATCTAAATATATTTGTGCATATTAATAATTAATCCCTAACGATTTTATTGCAACTTTTACACACCCCACGCATATACGATTTGCTCATACAAAATTTGTTTTTATTGTATGGTATACCTTAATTAAAACTCTAATAAGTTAGTCTTGTGTAAATTAACTCAGTGAACAATAAATTATTTCCTACTTTTAATTAAAATATCATCTTTTACTTTAAATTTTGTTTATAAAAAAATATATCTAATCCACATAAAGACTTTTGTTTTTTACCTTACAAAGTCTTTATTATTTTTTTAAAATTTTATTCTTCTTAAGTGAACAACAACTCATTTTACAAAATAAAATAAATGATATTAACTTTTAATTATTAAATTAATAATTAATATATTATATTAATAAATGATCAATCATAAATAATTATAATATTAACTTTTAATTATTAAATTAATAATTAATATATTATATTAATAAATGATCAATCATAAATAATTATAATATTAACTAATAATTTATTTTTATTTTTATTTTAGATGAATTAAATTTATTCAATTTTTTTAATTAAAAGTTCTTGTCAAAGAAGGGACGCGATGACTATTCATAAAAGAAAATTCAAATTCAATAACTGTGCGCGACAGTATTCGCTGGTACGACAGTTCAGTTTTATATTAAAAAAAGGCACTAGATGAAAAGCAAACAAAACAATATCTTATTAACATTGTCATTAAATACATTTGCTAAGAATTCTAGAAGTACAGTAAAATAATTTATTAAAAAATATATGTTTTGAACAGATTGGATTTATGTTGGATTGAGTTTTTTTTCTTTTTAAATTTAATATTTAAATCAATCAATTTTATTTATATTATATTAAATTTTCAACAAACATAATAAAATAATAAAATACTTAAATCAATTAAAATAACAACTAATTTTAAATATCATCCAACAACAAAATTTTAATTATATATCAATAATAAAAAAATAATATATATATTACGTCAATAAATTGAATTCGTGAATTTAAAATGTTAAATTTATTATTTGAATTGGACATTGTTGAGTTTAGATGAGTTGGTTTGAGTTAAACTCAAATTTGAATGAATTAAATAAATAATGGAGTTGATTTGAGTAACTGATTCGTGATTTCTTCCTTACTTATAAACATTCATAATTTTAAATACATAAATTTTAAAGTAAAATTATTTTATTTATAAAAACTAACTCAACTAATAAATATTAATATTATTAAGTTAAATATTATGTCTCAAATTCAAATTTAAATTTTTATGGTTGTGTATATCATTGTTTATTATTTGCTATACCAACAAACAAAGTTATCTTTGAGACATATAATGATATTTGCCTAAAATAATTTATTAGATATAGTTTGGTCAAAAAAGTACATATTATCAATTTTTGTAAAGGAATTCTATAATATCAGTTGAGTTAGGTGGGTAGGTGGTGAGATTGAAATAACACACAGACACTTTTTTTTTTTGGATACACACGGACATTGTTATGAAGTTTTGCTACCAAACACTTATGGTGATGTGAGCATCGAGTGAATGAAATTCAAAAGAAGGGGAAGAAAACTGCATGTTATTTTATTACTAATTATAACAAAAAAATATCATTTGATATAAAATAATTATAAATAAAATATTTTAATTTTATATTTTCTTTCTTTTATTAAACAGCTAATTAAAATAGCTATTTTATTTTCAACACAAATATAACTAAAACATGTTTTTTTTAAAATTATGCAGAGAATTTACAACACCACTCAGTTAATAATATGAAGTCAAGTATTTGACTTAGATGGCATAGTATTTTGTAAAAAATCAACGGACATTGTTATTATATATTTTCGTCTCGTACACAAAAAAAGTTATTCTTAGAATCTTCTCCTTACCATTTTAATTTTTATCCATATAAATAAAGAAATAAGTGATTATTTTCTGGAATTTTTTTATTAATGTATTTTCTTTTTCCAATGACTTAGTCTGAAAATTATTTTACGGATTGTCCAACTTTTTCTGAGTCAAAACTTACAAAGATTATACATATAAATGCCACGTAAGCCTAACCGCTTCCTATTAAAACGGTGAAACCCTTACATTATTTTAACATTAACAAAAATAAATATAAGAATATGGCGGCGGCGGCATCATCATCCATCACCGCAATCCAAGTGGAGATTATTGAATTCTCACCGACAGTTACTTCACCAGTAACCGGAAAGTCATATTTCCTCGGCGGTGCAGGGGAGAGAGGTTTGACTATTGAGGGTAACTTCATCAAGTTCACTGCCATAGGAGTATACTTGGAAGACATAGCAGTAGCTTCACTTGCCACTAAATGGAAGGGTAAAACCTCTGAACAGTTGCTCCAAACCCTAGATTTCTACAGAGACATCATTTCAGGTAAAAAAATAAATATATATATATATATATATATGTCTATTTTAGATGCAATTAATTTTGAATGTAAAATGTAAATTAACTCAATTGATAATTATTTAGGCCCCTTTGAAAAGTTAATTCGAGGGTCTAAGATTCGTCAACTGAGTGGTAGTGAGTATTCAAGGAAGGTAATGGAGAACTGTGTGGCACACTTGAAATCTGTTGGTACATATGGTGATGCTGAAGTTGAAGCTATTCAAAAATTTGCTGAAGCTTTCAAGAATGTGAATTTTCCACCTGGTGCCTCTGTTTTTTATAGGCAATCACCTGATGGAGTATTAGGGGTCAGTTAGTTAGTTAATTATTTTAATTAATGTCTTAATTTAATGTCTTAATAATAATATACTAACAAACAAACATTGCAGCTTAGTTTCTCTGAAGATGCAAGTATACCAGAAAAGGAGGATGCAGTTATTGTGAACAAGGCAGTTTCATCTGCAGTGTTGGAAACTATGATTGGTGAACATGCTGTTTCCCCTGATTTAAAGCGCTGTTTGGCTGCAAGATTACCTGCTTTGTTGAACCAGGGTACTTTTAAAATTGGAAACTGAATTAATTCATCATTCACTACATCTCCAACACAAGGATGAGACCCTCCACTTTTTTTATGTTCTATCACTCTTTATCGTTTGATAATAATATGAAACGAAAAATCTCACTTTCTACTCTTGTGTTTTGTGTTTATGTCATGAATGATGTTGATCGCTATCTTTATTATCAATAAAAATAGTATTATATAAAATGCAAATTCATTTCTTATCATTGCGATTAGTACAGAGTTGCTTATGTGTGTTGTAAAAAATAAGGAATTGATGTTTATTTCATTTTCATTAATATAAGCGCAAATTGAGTTTAGTTTAAATGAACAATTATGTATTTCTGTCTAAAATTTAAAATTGTTATTGTTCTTCGTGATCTTCACCATCATTTTCATCATCTCATAAACTAAATCTAGAAAATGAAATAAATTTTATGTTCTTAGAATTAAAAAATTCTAATGTAACACTCTTCAAATTACAAGAAGTATTAATCAGTTTTACCCATAAATACTCAAAATTAAAATACCAACTACTTATCTTTTTTAATAATTAATTATAGTTTTGAAAAGAAAATATATTTTATTGATAAATTTAATGTATAAATTATTTTTCTTAATTTTTATACATTAATCCAATGAATTTTAATATAAGAATTTAGGTAGTAATAATAAATAAAAGAGTTAATATAAATTGTTGTTTAATGATTGCACCATTTAAAACGTGAGTGGATTTGTGTAAATGTAATTTATGTGTATCTTTAAACTTCTATTTGTCATCATATCCGAGAATAAATTATTTTAGTTTTTAAAATATATGATACTATTATTTTGGTCTACAATTCAGTAAAACACTCAAATTAATTATCGAATTGTAAAAATATAAATTAATGGTTTAATAGCAGTCCCTTAATCCTTTATGTTTTTTTTTTCGGTTTGGTCATTTAATTTAATTTTAAGTGATAATTTGATCATTTATGTTTTTAAATGTCAACAATATTATTCTTTTTTTCTACAAAAATTTATCAAAATTTTCAACCAAAACCCATAAAATTAATTATATTCTTTCATATAATACAAATTTCATTAGATTTATAACTCAAATTTTCAAATAAATTCATATTTCCATTCTTTATTTCAATTAAAATTAAAATAAATGACCAAATCGGAAGAAAAAAAAAGACAAACAACAAAAAGTTAACTGAAATTAAGTTAAGGGACCACGTGTGCTATTTAGTCTTTAATATTATGATGACTACATACTATTTTGACAATAAATTATATATTTTAAAAATTTGCATCATAGTAAAGTGTATTTTTCATAAATTATTTTGATTGTTTAATAATTAATTTAATTTTTTTTACTGAATCAAAAATTAAAATAATAAATTTTATATTTTATATTTTTAAAGACTAAAATAATAGTTTAATCTAATTTATAATAGATTGCATGCAGACATATTTGAAAATGATTTTGTAAAAAAATCATATTTATAAGTTATAGAGTCGTCGAGGGTGTGCGAGAAAAAGCAATCGTACTCCAAGATTATTAAAGGCACCAAACTTTTAAAGAAATATATAAAATTCGTGGTGTCTTTTTCTTTTATAATTTTTTTAAAATCTTTTACAATTTTTTAAAAAAAAAACTATTTAAAATATTCTATATTAAATTTATATATTAAAATATTTTATTTTAATTTTAAATGTCATATTTTTACCCAGCATGTGATGAAGGATGCCTTTACATTTTCAGATGTGATTATCTATTTTTTTTTTTTAGTTTAATAAATGAATAATACAGTTAAATAGTTACATTTTAGATATACCACCTTCTAATATAGAACATTCTATATATACGACCTTTTATTATAGATAAAAATAACATTTTAATATATAAATTTTAATTGAAGTATATTAGAGAGTTTAAAAAAAATATATAATATATAAAAATAAGAAGTAAAAAAATCGTGTTAGTAAACACTATTGTGAATGTTACTCGCCTTTCAAAGAGTGGGTAGGTGGAGTATTAAATAAAAGTGGGTAGGTGAATCGTGGAAGTGCAACAAAGTAAAACGTAGTAGTTTAGTATTTGAAATATTTCTATGAATGAATTCATTCATAATGATTTAAATAATAATAGTTTTATAAAAAATAAAAATAAACAAATATATATTTCATATTTAAGTAATATTAATTAAGTGACAGTCGTATTCATAAAGACAGGAAAAATTATGAATTATTTTATGACAGGAAAAATTATGAATTATTATTTTTAAAGAATATCATTAATTATTTTTAAAATTTTGATAATTTTTAAGAACTATTCAACAATAAATTATTTATAAAAATGATGCGAATTTACACTCTTCTACTTAGAAAAAGGTTACTTGAAACTTATTAATAAAAAAAACCGATTGAAATTAAAGACGGAAATAAATAGATTCGGATAATGCATGGATAAATTACATAATATAATATCATTTTGATACAGTTAAGAAAAATTTGAAATAATTTAATATTAAATTATAAAAATAATAAACTAAAGTATTTATATAATAAAAAACTATATTGAATAATGTAAATATTTATTTTATTTAGTGATATTAGTAGAAACAAAACAAAAGAAAAATTAAATGTTAGATTAAACACAAATTTATTTGAATTTAAATAAAAAAACAAAATAAAATTTTAGAAAATAATTAGTATCTTTTATGCAACTAGTTGTTAATTTTTTATGTGTTAGGTATGGAATATTTTTATCAAATCTAGAAAAATCAAGAGGACTTTAATCAACTTATGTCGTGATTTTATTTTGATATTTATATTGGTAACTTAAATATAATTAGTCGTGATAAAATCTATATGTTTATTGATATGTTTGTGTTGTATTTGTTTTATGTAAGATTAAATAGAATTATTTTTATATATTTTATAAATTTAACTTAATATTTATAGAGGCTTAAATAATTGTTTTGCCCCTTAACTTATTTTTGAGGTTGAGTTTATTTTTTAACTCTAAAATGGTTCAATTTAATTTTTTAGGTTTTGTTTGTTAGTTTAACTAGTACAACTTATGTGACATATGATGTGTATTTGTCATTAAAGAGCTATTGTCGGTTCTTTTTTTTTAATTAGTTCTTCTCTAAATATACTTTCAGTGTATTTGAAAGAGAAGAAAGTGAATAGAAAAAAAAAAACAGATAAAGAAAAACATATATTTCAAAATCCTTTCTCGCACTTGGATTGTTGTTGACCGCGATATAAAAGAAGAAAAAAAAAACATGGTAAGCACAATAAACATTTTCTCTCAATTTAGAAAGAAACAACATTAAAAAGTAAAAAATTACAAAATTGGGCAACATATCCCCTATTGATAATATTTATCATTTTAATTAAATTATTATTTTTAGGGATATTAATGTTATTTCACAAATATACTTCTTTCTTTCTTTTTATTTTATCTCAATATTAAACAACTAAATGATCATCACCTTTCTACTCACTTTGTCTTTTCCTTTATTTTTCTTCCATAAACCAAACACACCATTGTAGTTTAGACAAATTTATTTGCTCCAAGAGTTGATAGTACTAATCATAAGTTATACACCAATATTGCAATTTTTCTTTGCAAAGTGAATCAATACGCACAAATAAAGTATCGAACAAACTTATAATCGAGGAATTTTCTAACTTGTCGTGAATCATTATGTGTGTTTTTGCAGGTAAGAAATAAACATGAGTCTATTGTCATTCATGACTAAAAATTCGGCCTCTATACTAACAATACAATTGATAAATAGGTTTTGTATTAATGGCTAACTTTTAAGACTAAAATTATAGACGAAATTAGAAAAAATTTAATTATCATGTACTTAGTGTAAAAAAAATAATTATATTATTAACACATCACAACTATTCATATACTTAACTTTATAGATAGTCACGATAAAAGTTAAAAATCTATAATAATATAACAATTGTAATTAATTTATAGTGTATAATTGTCCATATTTTGTTTTAGTTAGAAAAATTTGAGACATTAAAGTCAGGTGTTGTTGTAACTTTAAAACAGACAAACATTTGTTTTTGTCATTTGCACGTTTGCTCTCCTTTTGTTGTACCTTTTTTTGTTGTTTAAGTTTTAACTCTAATTCAAATTAAATACAGCTATAGTAATTTAGAATTTAATTGAAATATAATTAAAATTTGATTAAAAATTATTTTATTTTATTTTATCATTGTATTGTATTGTATTTTGTTTTATTTTATTTTTACATATGGTCCATGATTGACTTTTTGGTATAAGATTCATTTAATACTATTTATTTTCTTTTTATCTCTATTTTCTATCATAGTCTCATGATGTCTTTTATTTCTCTTTCTTTTAAGGTATGGTTTGAGTGTTTGAATGTTTAAAGATAATTTTTCAATATTGACTCATGCTTTTCAAATTTAGATTACATGTAATCAAAAGTGTATATAGCTCTATAGTTAATATTTTTTTAACCATTTGATCAAGGTTGAACAATCTAAATTTAAAATAAATTTATCATTTTCAAATCTAAATTGTTTGGGTAAAAAAATACGTCCCTGCAGTGCTATGTGATTTTGGCGGCATGCAATAGAGTCTTAGATCTATAATTTTCATGCTAATGGCTCCTGTGAAAGGTAATATCACACACATATATTTTATATTATCACACATATCATAGGCGTATTTTATAATATCTGATAAAAAAATATTTGATAGACATTTTATAAAGTACATATATCTTAAGGTAAAAAGAGTAATATGATATATTAATTATGTGACAGAAAAGAAAAATAAAAATAAAATAAAATGATGAACGAGAATGTTAAAAGTTGGAGACTCACATTCTAATATATACACCATATATGCATTTTTATATATTATAGGTTTAAATATTTTTTATATACTCAATCATATTTTATCATATAATATTATATATGGATATAGTTTTAGATCTAAGATAATAAAATAAACGTCATGGTATGTGTCTTGATTGATTGTATATATGTGTAGGAAAAAAAAAGGGCATGGAGCCCACAATAAATATTTCCTCTCAATTCAGAAAAAAACAACATTAAAAAGTAAAAAAATTACAAAATTGGTCAACATATCACGTCTATTGATAATATTTATTATCTTAATTAAATTATTTTTTTTAGGGATAGTGATGTCATATCATATATATACTTCTTTATTTTCTTTCATTTTATCTCATATCAAACAACTAAATAATCATCACACTTTCTCTTTTCTTTACTTCCCTTATCTTTCTTCCATAAATCAAAACACACCATTATAGTTTAGACAAAACCTCTTCTTTTCTTTGCACCAAGAGTTGGTAATATTAATCACAAGTTATAGACCAATAATGCAATTATTTATTTGCAAAGTGAATCAATACTCGCAAATAAAATCATGAACAAACCTATAATCAAGGAAATCCCTAACTTGCCATGAATACTTGTACTCTCACCCACAAATATTTGCTGGTATATCTATCCAAATCTGGAAATATAAAGTAAATTTTTACTTTATCCATTATGTGTATTTTTGCAAGTAAGTAATAAATATGAGTCTGATTGTCGTCAATTACTAAAAATTCAGTATTTAGGGAGCAAAAATCCGGCCTTTATACAAACAACACAATTGATAAATAGGTGTCGAATTAATGGCTAACTTTTAAGACTAAAAATAGAGATAAAATTAAAAAAGTTTAATTATCATGTATTGTCAGTGAAAAAAAGTTTAAATTGTCAATACATCACAATTATTTTTATACATAATTTTATAAATAATTACGATAAAAATTAAATATAATTAATAATGTTACGAATGTAATTGACCACCCTATATACTTACATATTTTGTTTTAGTTAGAAAAGTTTGAGGCAGCAAAATCACTTGTTGTAACTTTGAAAAAAGACGGACATGTGTTTTTGTCATTTGTACTTTTGCGCTCATTTTGTTGCACTTTTTGTTTGTTTGTTTAGGTTTTAACTCTAGTTCAAATAAAACAGAACTCTAGTTCAAGTTAAATAGAGCTAAAAGTAATTTAGAGTTTAATTGAAAGGTAAATAAAATTTAATTAAATATTATTTTAAATTTTTTTAATGTTATTTTATTATTGCGTTTTGTTTTGTTTTGTTTTATTTTTACGGATAGTCCGATGATTGACTTTTCATCGTTTAGACAGCCTCAAAATCATTTAATACAATTTATTTTTTTTTATCTCTATTTTCTACCCTAATCTCATTTTGTCTTTTGTTTCTTTTTTTATGGTGTAGTTTGAGTGTTTGAATGTACAAAGAGAATTTTTCATATTGAATCATGCTTTTCAGATTTAGATCGCATGTAAATCAAAAGTGTATATAGTTTTGTAGTTAATATTTTTTTTACCGTTAAATTTAAAATAAATTTATTATATTTAAATCTGAAATTTAAATTGTCTGGATAAAAAAACATATCACTGCAGTACTATATAGTTTTGACGGCATCCAATGTAGTCTTGATCCATGCTTTTCATTCCAATGGCTCTTGTGAAAGGACTTATCACTCATATTTTATATTATCACACGCGCAACATATTTTATATTTTCTGGAAAAAAATGTTCGGTGGATATTTTATAAACTGCATACATTTCGAAATAAAAATAAAATAAAGCGTTGAACATTCAAAATTTGAGGTCACATTATCTCGTTCGCGAACTATATATATATATATCATATACGCATTTTTGTATATTATAGATTTAAATGTTCATATATGTGTAAGGGCATATTTTTTGTATACATCAATTATATTTTATCATATAATCTCTTATAATATTGTTTAAGATAGTATATTTTTTAAGTAAACGTTTAGGTGGTAGTGTTACTATTTTTCTCTCTCATACACGTGATTGAAATTGAAATGCCTTCTATATAAACACTTGTTCATAAACACTTTCAAAATACAGTACTAGCTCGATCAATTTGACGCAAAGTGGTGTAGCTATGACGACGGCAGCATCCATCACTGGAGTCAAGGTTGAGTTTCTTGAATTTCCGCCAGTGGTCACATCTCCGGCATCCGCCAAGTCCTATTTCCTCGGTGGCGCAGGTTATTTTTTATTATAATGATATACTTTTTAAATTTTTTTTTAGGTGATTATTAGTTAAATCAACCAAGCCATTGAACAAGTAGATAATGAACTTCACAAGTAAATTATAGTTGAAATAATATTTAGCCAAATTACAAGAACTCGTTTCCTTTCGTTACTTACACTTTTTTATCATTCAACTTTTTACTTTCTATAATTATAACTTGATACTCATATCCAAACTCATAAGTCACCAAAGATATTTTTAGACAACCTATATTTAATTTGAACACTGTATTTTTCATACACATAAATACTTTATTTATTTTTATTGTGTTTTTTATTTTATTTTAAACATCTGATTCCTAGTTTAGAAAATAAAACACTAACAATCTAACATATGATCGGTTCGTCTTTAACTGAACCAACGCATATATATATATATATATATATATATATATATATATATATATATATCACTACTATCCCTATTTTATTTATTTGTTATAATATCAAATGGAAGTTTGGATATATATCCACCGATTTTTTTTTTTTAAGAAGTGTTCTGGACATCAAAAGGAACGTCCAACACCGTATTTTAACTATTTTTAAATACTTTGCACCCAACGTTGATTTTTTGATATTATTTTCAATCACATTAACAATTATAAATAGTGTATTTTTATAAACAGTTGGATATTATGTTAAAAAAATTTATGTTTAAATAATATCACTCTTTCGTTTAGGTATTATTTTGTGATAACCGTTTGGACTAGATCTCAAATTCATTTAAAAAAAATCAAAGTTTATATAAATTTAAATACTTTTATATTAATACGTGATATTGTATTATGTTCATGTTTTATCCGAGGTAACATCAAAGTACTGAATTGTATATACAAATAACATCACTTTTTGTCAGAGATTCACTTGATTCTATAGTTCTATTTGTTACATTTTTGAAGAAATAATAATTTTTTGAGTTTTCACTGATTTCAAATGAAAAAGTGTTTTAGTAATTTTTTTACTAGATGATTTTTTTTTTTAAAAAAAAGATTTTTTAGTATGATAAACAAATATAAAATAAGTTGTATTAATTTTTTTAAATAAAAAATTATAAATTTTTAAATGTCATCTTATTTTTTTTTAATATGTAACAAGCTGGTATATCTCTATGATTGAAGCGTTGTTTTTGAACATTAAAGTAAAAATTTAGAGAAACATTTTGGTGTTATTGTTTGTAGGGGTGAGAGGGTTACATATTGATGGAGAGTTTGTGAAGTTCACGGGATTGGGAGTTTATTTGGAAGAAAAAGCAGTATTATCACTGGCTGCTAAATGGAAGGGCAAAACTCCAGCTCAGTTGTTGGAATCCCTTGATTTCTATAGAGATATTGTCAAAGGTAACAACACTATCATTTTTTGGCTACTTCGAGTATAATTATTTTTTTATTAGGTCACGGATGTTAAGCAAAATTTTATTTTAATTAAGTGTCAACTTGAGGATTTTAATTTTAAAGTCTCCACGTGACTAGGATAATATAAATAAAATTTGTCCGGAATTATTGGTCACACACATGGTAATGTAGGTATAGACTTAATTTTTCATCAAAATTATATAAATTAAATGTGACCAGCCACTTTTTTTAGTGTACATAATTTAATTAATTTTTGTTAATAATTTATTATGGATGAAGTAGATGCAGTAGTTAGTTGTTAATTATATGAATACGTGCTCACTTACTTATGGGTGTGTTTAGGTCCCTTTGAGAAATTTATCCGAGGGACAAAGGTGAGAAAATTGGAAGGTCCTGAATATGTAAGAAAGGTATCAGAAAATTGTATTGCTCATATGAAAGCTGAAGGGACATATGGTGATGCTGAAGAAAAAGCCATTCAAGAATTTAGAGAAGCTTTCAAGGATCAAATTTTTCCACCAGGCGCTACTGTTTTCTATAGACAATCACCAAATGGAATATTAGGGGTTAGTATATATAATTAATATCACCAATTGCATGCATCTAAAATTTAAAAGAATTTGGTTGTATATATTTATTTATTTTTTAAATAATTAAAAAATGTCGAAATTATTAAGCTGAATACCACTTATAAATATATTAAGTAGTCACTAACATTTATCATACTTTATTGTCAAATTCATATCATTAACCCTTGTGAAATTTGACGTTTTAATCTTTAATTATTTTTATATGTTTCTATCAACACATTTGAACATATATTTTTTTTGTACAAATTAATCACAGCTTAGTTTCTCCAAAGATGAGACAATACCCGAACATGAGTATGCGGTTTTTAACAACAAGCCACTTTCAGAGGCAGTTTTGGAGACCATGATTGGTGAAATTCCTGTTTCACCTGCTTTGAAAGAGAGTTTGGCTACAAGACTTTATGAGTTTATGAAGAATGACAACTTCAATATTGGAAATTGAAAATTGAAAGGAGTTGTTTATGATCTTTTAAGGCATGGTGATCTTGGATGCAAGATATGATAAACAAATTATTCAAGTGACATCTATAAGTCATAGGTTTAAATTTAATGTTACTTTCTTTTTTAATTATCCCTGCACTTTTGGACTTGTACACCATTATTTGAAATGGTTGTCTTAGTTATTCCTTGTAGTTTTTAATCTGTTTGTCCATCATTTATGAAATAAAATTAAGAAAAACAATGCCTTAAAAGTTGACTTAAACCTCTACAGTGACATACTCATCCTATAATTTTTCCTTACCTTTTCAATGTCAAAAGATACTACTATCAATCAAATGCATTTTTCCTTCCACAATTATGTGTGGTTTTCTGGAAACGTGGGTTGGGTAAGGTTTCTCGGTAAAGGAGGGATTCGAAACTCAATATATCATTACTCTGAATAGTTCAAAGATCAGGGACAGTATTAGTGTACTCAATGAGATTTTCTTTGTATGAAGTGGAGATTACTTATGTAGATTCTATTGTTTGTCTATCAGTGAATTGTTTGAGTTAGTTTAAGTGTTGATGAAGTTATTTTGTTAAATGTGTGGACTGTGGTTTTAGCCTGTTTCCATCATAAACTTATCTTCTCTTTTGACAAAAAGGAACTGAAGTTTGAAAAATAAATAAATAAACATAGTTCCTAATAGTTTCCGTGTGAATTAAACGACGTCGTAACTTTATGTTATAAAACATATTTCGTTTCAACTCATTAATATCTAAGTCTTTATTAATAATTTCACTTATATTTTTTCTAAGTCTTCTCATGCCTCTTACGATTTGACTATGTTTCATTTGCTCTAATCTCCTCACTAGAGAGTCCATAGCTCTCCGTTCCATGTCAAACCATCAAAGCCAGAGATCCAACCATCTTTTCTATTATAAGTGTTACTCCAACTATCTATCTAATTATTCCTAATTTTATCTTGTATTTCTAGACATACAAGGGAACATTCACACTCTTTTTAAAATAGAATAAAAAATGAAAATTCACTAATAAATAACATTCATGGAAATGAATTGTACCTAGAAATAATTTATTAGATTGAAATAAACATAAAATTGTTGCATTTCCCATCTCAGTTTTTCTAAAATAATACTATTACAACTTGAAACAAACACACAATTAATAATACACTGAAAAGTCGCCAAGAGGTAATTTGAAAGTGGACCTAAGATAAAATTCCCGCTTGGTCTTTATTGCAGAACAGAAGTTTCATGTTCATTTTGGTGAAATATTATCATCACAACCCTCTTTGAATAACTCAGATAATCTAGAGGCCAAACTCTGTTTTGCTGCAGGGGAGACGCCATGTGCACCTATCATTGACTCAAGCACAGCCTCTGAAAGTAGTTTATTCTCTATAACTGCAGACTCAACCTCTGGAATGGATCCATCTTCAGAGAAACTTATCTATTTGCAATTAAAAAACAAAACAGAGTTATAACTAAGAATTTGAAATCATAAAAAGTACAAACCCAACCAACCAATTAGTACTTTTTAAAGAAGAGCATACCTATTCAATGTATTCAAAATCGGTCCAACCAGTTTAACTGGTTGAACTGAGAGAGAACTGGTTAGTGAAATTTAATTTTAGAAGAGTAACTTTATATTTGATCAAATAAACTGAATAAAAAGTTGCAGCATAGTTTATGAAACACTGGTACTAGTTAAAATCAACAATGTGACATCATCAAAGATTAATAAAAATGACATGTCATGTAGAATAAGCCTAAATTGGGTGTGATGACTAAAATTCTAGATTTAGAAATTTGTTGAGTAAAATCAAATTTGAATAAAAATTTAAAAACATTAAACCTAATTGAAAAAGAAAAGAAAAAAGAATGATGTGATGAATAAAGAGTGTAACCGTTAATGATCCTGGTCCTTTGGGAGATACAGTGAAAAGGATAGAGGAGCCTGGTGGGAATGTTTTATCTTTGAAAACAGAAACAAATTTCTGAATTGCTTTGGCTTCTTGATCAGTATAAATTCCAAGAGACTTCCAAATAGCTACACAATTTTCTGACACTTTCTCTGAGTATTGTTGTCCCGTCAATGGCAAGATCATTGTCACTTGCATAAATTTCTCAAATGGACCTACAAATAAATACTTTCTTATTACTATTCTTGTTAATTAATTAATTAATTAATTAATTAATTAGAAATAAGATGAGTGAAGTACCTGTAACGATATCCCTGAAGAAGGGGACGGTTTCCGTTAGATGAGTAGCAGATTTATTCTTCCATTTAACGGCGAGGAAGGGAACAGATGTATACTGCAAATAAATGGCAATAGCGGTGAATTTGACGAATTTGTCTTGGATTTGGAGACCTCTGACACCAGCGCCGCCGAGGAACAAAGTGTCGGAGGTTCCAGGAGGCTTAACGGTGGGAGGGAATACGATGTTCTCGATCTCCAAAGCGGTAACGGGCAACGACGCCATTGGTATATAATTATAGAAGATTTGGGAGAAAACAATAAATATATATAATGGGAAGGCTGGTAGGTGAGTGAGTGAGTCCTATGGGAGTTGAAAGTTGAAACTGAAGAAAGGGGCAGATGCATACATACATACATGTAAACTAAACTAGTGGTGCACCTTTCAAATCAAATCCCTACCTACCTACCATGCAATTGGTCAACTACTCTTATAATTCATTTTATTATTGGATCATTATTAGAGAACAGGAAAGTAATTATCCTATTTCAGACTTCAAACTACAAAAAAATAAAAAAACTGTAAATTAAAAAAAAAAATGAAAAACTGAAAAAATAAAAACCCCCTCCAAGTTAATAAAAATTGAAAAACTGAAAATAAATATGTACATATAAGAAAAGACAGCAAATTGCAAAATAAAATAAAATTGAGAGTTAATAAAAAAACTACAAGTAAAATATAACTTACATCTAAATAACTGATTTCTAAAGTGAATGCATTAACAAATATATCAATATAATTATACAAAGAGATATTTCTACTTTCAATACAAAATTACATAATTATTGTTTAACGTTAAACTTATAGCAAAGTCATTCATGTGAAAATAAATATTTGTAAGCGATAAATATAAAAATCAAAGAATAATATTTGCAACGTTACATAAAAAAACACGAAATATATATTTGTTATTGATAAATATTTAAAGAAACACATAATAAATATTTATTATTGATAAATAAATAAACATGGGATACATATTTATTATTGACACAAATGTGGGAAACGGATTTTTTTTCTTCTAGTTATAGCTGAAAATCCATATAGTATGCACAAATGTGCTTGCCACACATCCGGAAAAAAAGAAAAAAAACAATCAATGTTTATTAAGAAAAACAATTGCATTTTCATAAAATATGAAATGAATTTAGTGAGTTTAGATCCTTTCAATTTTCTAAAATAAATTCAAAATTCCATTATTATATGTATATTAAAAGTAAATAAATTCTAAAATTACTTGTTAATATACACACAACACTGTAATAATGAAACTCTCCATTTCTATAATGATATAAGAAGAACCTCAATTCAAATTTAATGCGGTCGAAAGTTAATACAATCACAATCTTTATTTTTTCAAAAAAAGTTATGTTATTAAATACGACAAGTCAATTCAAAAAATTTGATAAAAGTGAAATAAACTAACCAAGCATGGTTAAATAAAATAATAAATAATGGCAAAGTGATAAAATCCAATTCACAATAGGTATCTCGTGAGTCCGTACGTTTTGTCTTTGGTAACTTATATCATTTTCCTTAAAAAAAGTCAAGATCCTAAAAAAGTAGGTTCAGATTTTAAATTTTCTCTTTTTTCTAAAGTGATCAACCATTCGATTTTCATTCAATAGTTTAAATATTCCTACTCAGCTGACTTTTTTTTTTAAACAAATTAAACTTGAGTGATGGGTTGTTTCAAGTAAACCATTGATTTATGTCTTAAAATTATAAACGTTGATTAATTTGGAATTTCAAATTTATAAAATATTTAATTGTTATCTTAAATTATTTAAAATAAGTTAAAATATTTTTTTTGTCAATGATTATACGAAATTTTTTATTTACAGATTAGAAAGTTTAAAGAGTAGTTTGACTAGTATTAGACAACTTAAATGAACAAATTAATATTTTATAAATTTAATATTTTAAATTAATTTATATTTATAATTTTATGATCTAAAATGAAAGTTTACTCGGTAGTTTCACTCAAGTAGCAAATCCATATCTCATAAAATTTTGTTTTTTTTTTAATGAATTGATGTGTACAAAAACAATTTTCTACGAAAGTAACAAATATTGATGTGTCATAAGTGTAAATTAGTCGATCATAAATTTCATTTATTTTTCATGAAGCTTTTCTTAAGAATTGAATTTCGTTTGATAGCAATTTTTTAAATATTTTTTAATGTTTATTACTCGTTCTGTTTCAAAATATAAATAAATCTAAATAAAATAATAATATATTTAGTCTATGGG